>DWFC01000718.1:0-10003 GCA_018247075.1 Hasora chromus | reverse complement strand
CTTATACTACTCAGGGGTTCTACCATGAGCGTAAGAATTTGTTGAAGATTGTTGAAGAAGAATTTGTTGTTGTTTGAAGGCGTTTGTCTCGCTGCGGGAATCGAACCCGCTACTATACGTTTTACAGATCGGCTCATCACAGACTACGCCACAGAGGTCGTCCTAAAGTAAAATAATGATATTTAAAAAAGTATTCATGTTTGTGTCGATTTAAAGACGAGACGCTGGAATACCTTCCTCTTCCACCTTCACAGATGTCTCGTGAGGTGCGTGCATAAAGCAATAGTTTTATTAACGCTACGCTTAATTACGATAGATACGTAATGATAATCTTTTCAAGTTTCTCAATTTCTTCTCTTTAGATAATCATTAAATCCAAATTATTTTTAATGACGATCTAGTGAATATCCATGTTTACAATTCCTGATACAACTTGATTCGTTATTCACCGTCCGTTATATGGATGTTGAATTCATGTTAGTAAATAGAATAATATCTAAATCTCGGATTCTTTAAAATCCCTACTAATATTATAGATACGAAAGTAACTCTGTCTATTACTCTTTTGCATAGAATTAGATAAACTACGTCGCCTTTGTCCGCGCAGATTTTATATATAGGCAAGAGCCCGCGATACTTAAACCAGGTACAAATACGGAATAAGAAGTAGCCTATGTCCTTTCCCATGCTACATATGTGCCAAATTTGCGTGAAAGTGTAACAGACAGACAGAGAGAGTTGGCATTCATGATATTACAAGTAAGGCACATAGGTAAACTGTATGTTTACGGTACTAGTATGTTTGCAATACCGTCAACGTCTCAAATTATGTTGCTTATGTTAAACCTAAATTTTAAATGATCAAAATTTGTGCAATAAAATATTTGTATTTGTAATAAGGTATCTTAAGTACCAACTTATAGAAATCCTTATATGATTTAGGCACCACAAGAAAATACTAACAATATACAACATGTGCCTAGTCATCACCCTCCTTTTGCTCCGCTGTAGAGGGGTAACTGGCGCGCGAACTACGTCACAACTAGAACATCATCCAAACCACCCAATACCTGTGCAAACAACTTTACGAGCATAGATAGCAGCGACGAAACTTGTGAGACCAGTGCCAGCTCCCAGCTCCAGCACATTCTTGCCTTCTAGCTCGCCTTTCAGGCCCAAATGTATCAGCAAATCGCCTAACAAAAATGCGCCTCTCCATACTTGTAATCCTACAAGAGCGATTTTTGTCTTTGAACTGTGTTCTGTAAACATTTAGAAATTTAAACATATCAAGCAAATATCTTTAAAATCATTTGTAAATGTAATGCCCACACAGCAACAACATCATTTTAAGTGAACGTGGAATGTATTATATTCTTTTGGCTACTAAATGTTTAATTGTACATATCTATTTTTGCAACTTAAGTTTCTCATAAATTCCGATGCCTACTTATATCCCATACTTATTAATCTTTTTTTGTCACATAATTTGATTCTTGCAATTTATTAATAATTTGGATTTGTAGTTTAATAAAAAAATGGTAATTTGTAAAATAATTAAAAACTCAATTTGAAATCTTACCTATCTTAATAACTTCCTTCTTTGGCCGTTCTATATCCAAATCATCATCCTCATCAAATTTTCTTCTGCTTTCCCTCATGCAAAGTAAAAATGGAAATTCTGATATAACATCTGTAAAAAATTGTCTTTTAATATATACCTCTCTCTCTCTCTACCGGGCTGTTTTAAATATAATATCACAAAAAAGAAAATTGTTTTGGTCATATTGCTCAATTACTTTGCATCTTCTTTTATATTACCAAAAAATATGTTAAAATATTTCAGTAATTATAAGTTTTGCAATGAAATGAACTTACTTCCTTCTTGGCTTGGTATTATTTTAGTTTGGTAATCATATTCTTCATATATTTCTGATGTCACAGTGAGCTCTGGCATCTGCAGACAAACCAATAAATTACAAGCTTACATGTTTGCATTATTTATAGCAGTTTATATTTAAAAACATCTGGTTTATCATACTATCCTTAATTAAGGGTTTTTTAAATATGCTATTTATTTCAAAATATATTTCTGTATATGAAGTAAGTATAACATAAATAAATATGGATGCATTGAAATAGCTGTTGAAACACATTGTTATAGAATGTATAAATTAATAAGTAACAACTGGATTTGTTCCAAAATTTTCCTTTTCATATAGCACCACACATAACTCACAAACAAAACATTAAGTATAAAAATTTAAATGATTTTTTCCGCATTTACCTTGCTTTTTCTACAGATATTACTGGACTAGACAAGCTATGAAAACCATGTGAGAACATTGAGAAGTTCTTGGGTATAAAAATTGGATCGTGTCCAATTATAAAATTCTAAAATAAAATCTTTAGTCTATTGGCGTGAAGGCCGTTATGTATGATTTACTAATGAATAGCTGAAGGTACGACGGGAGTTAGTAGTACATAATCTGTGGGTAGGACAGAGGAAGAACAGAGGCACCTAGCAAATACTGATATTCAATATGCTTATATAATTTATGTCACAGATTGAGATATCTCTAAATTATGGCAATTAATCAGTATCAGCTTCAACCAAATTCAGTTATAAAAATAGATATCTCACAAATACAATTTTAAAAACAAATAACTAATTTTACCTCATCAGTCAGCATTTATAAAAAGTTGTTTGGTAATTTCGTCTTCGCGTAAGTGTACAGTGCAGCATTTTTAAACGAGTTCCAGTTCACTTTATTTTATTTAATTTTTTTGTTGAAATTATATTAGTAAAAACAAAACATTTTATTTTGACAACTTCATTGTAAAAAATTGTCACTGAACGTCAAAGTGTCACAAATAAACAGATTATTAATACACAAAAGATTTTGATTTTATTTTATTACAATTTTGCTCAAGTTTTAATTAGACATAAAAAACATAAATAAACATTTTTTTGTTAAATATTAATTCATAGATACTTACATTTAATTACACCATTATTTATATTCTTTTTATTGTTATTTGTTGATTATCGTGTTGTACCGGAACCGGTGAAAAAAAAAAAAACAAATTCAACCAATCACGGCCAAACACACGATCGACGCTGCCACGTCAAGTGAGTTGGTGTGAGTGCGAATGAAGTGGCAGATTCGGCATATTCGGCATTTTGTGAAGCTCCGTCTTTGAAGGCCCAGTAGTTGTGAATCGGCAGGCGCAAATTCAAGATGCGAGTTCTATTATTTACGGTGGCTATAGCCCTTTTGGGTGCCGCACTCGCTGACGACGATATTCCATCAGAAGACAATGTCTTAGTTTTGGGCAAAGCCAACTTTGATAACGTTGTTTCCACGACAGATCACATCCTGGTAGAATTCTGTAAGTTTTGTGAACATTTATTATAAATGAGACTTGTTTAATTCTTAACATTTCACATTAACCTTATAACTATCTAATTATAACGCTTCTGTTTAAATATTATTCACCGGCGGCTAATAAAAATTGCCGGGCGGCATTTTTCAACGAATGTGTATACGTCACAGATGCCCCGTGGTGTGGACACTGCAAGTCGCTGGCGCCGGAGTACGCTAAGGCGGCCACCAAACTGCTGGAAGACGGTTCTAACATCAAGTTGGCCAAGGTTGACGCCACTCAGGAGCAGGACCTCGCCGAAAACTACAAAGTCAGGGGCTACCCCACTCTCATATTCTTCAAGAATGGAAACCCCATTGAATACTCAGGTAAAATGATTAATTTATAATTGAAACTTATTTCATTTAGTCATAGTTCTCTTATCTTAGCCGTATAATGCACAATCAGTTACTATTACCCACTCATTAGCTGTAAATCAAAGGTTTATAAACTTTTCATGGTGATTTAAACCATAATTGTTATAGCATACTATGGTTGGTGTAATTTGCAGTGTGTATGATAAGCAGTCATTAATGAACTATAAACTGAGAATTATAAATAGTTAATTTACTCTTGACATTCAGAGGAACAAGAAATGTAGGAGAACAAAAATATTGAACACATGGCACATAATTTTAATTAAATTGTATAACAGGTGGTCGTCAAGCTGATGACATTGTTGCCTGGTTGAAGAAGAAGACTGGTCCACCTGCATTCCTCATCTCCAATGCTGAACAGGCTAAGGAGATCACTGCTGCCAACCCCGTGGTTGTGTTTGGTTTCTTCCCCGAGCAAGGCACTGACAAGGCAAAGACCTTCATCAATGTTGCTGGATTGGTCGATGACCAAGTCTTTGCGATTGTCAATGATGAGAAGCTTATTGAGGAACTGGAAGCTTCCCCTGAAGACATTGTTCTTTTCAAGAATGTAAGTATTCTTTTTTACATTTAATTTCTGCACAATTTATTCCATTCCTTTTTTTTTATTTCACTATTCAAATTGTCAAGCTACTAAAATAATGAAAGCGAACTGCACACTGTACACAAGATCTCTTAGGTCTTTGCATCATTTACTTACTCAAAATACACTAATGAAAAGGCAGTTTTACAAACAAGGTGTAAAAATAGTATTTCAAGGCAAACAACACATTAAAAACTTTTCTGGTTTCTGAATGTCTATAATTTGCCTACTGCATTATTATGTGTATTAATATATACCACATTATGTTTTAAAAACATGAGGAAAGATGATTAACAATTAACCAGTTTGGTTGATATTATCTTATTGCTTGGGCTCTAATTTTGCTGGCATGTTATCTAAATGTTATACAATATGAATAAATGATAATGGTGTTCATTCAAGTAATATTGGAAGTACAATCCATTACAATAATTTATAAGATTCAATGTGTGTTAGTTAATATAGGTTGGGCTAACTAAATTTAGACATACATTTATTGAAGTATGATTGTCATAAAGTTATCAACTTTTAACATTTTGATTAAAAAAAAACTCCAATCTGAAACTAAATGATACCAATAAATTATAAGATAACAATACTTGCTTTATGTACCTATTGTATTTTTTATTAAACCTGCTATCTAGAATTGGTCATTTTGGCTGGTCAAGTTTAATTACCTCACTAATTTGCAAGATAATTGCATGGAATATTGCCCATCCATCATATTTTTTTATAACAAATGTTAAATATCCAGTAGTGATTATTAGGTTTACAAAAATATACTCATAAAATATTAATGTAGATTAATTACATTCATCTTTAATGTCCTAAGGGTAGCACTGCATCTGAGATCTACCCACGGTCGTAGATGTCATGGGTTGCAGTAGCCACATGCCCATATGCTTATATATAACAATAAAAATAAAAAAATATTGTTATTAAGATCTGTGAATTTGCCATCAGGTTGAAGACCCGCGTGTCAAGTATGAAGGAGAATACACCGAGGACCTGCTTAAGACCTGGATATTCGTGCAGAGCATGCCCACCATTGTGGAGTTCTCCCACGAGACCGCCTCTAAGATCTTTGGTGGCCAGATCAAATACCACCTTCTTTTGTTCCTGTCAAAGGTAAGTTATTGACACATAAAATTGTTAGTCACAAATGAGCCATATTATAGCAAATTTCATGTTACTCAACTTAAAGGTTTTTAAATTTCAAAGATTTTTATATTTCAAAGATAATGTTTAATTTTTAATTTAAAATATTCTATTTTGTATAAATATTTCATAGCTCTGAAATGGTGTAAAGTTCCAATCAAACCACATTGCCGCTTAGCCTGTTTAAACACAGGTGCGCTATATAATAGCAATAAGATTAACTACTATGCTAATAAATAGTTATTATTTAATCTTATTCAACCATGTGATAAATAATCATAATTTTTTTACATACTAATTTTTGCAAATACTTACCAGTGTTGCCTTATACTTTAACTTTACGTCAGTGATAAACGACTTCAGTAATGATCAACAAAATTCAATTGTTGACATGCACCAGATGATCTTAAGATAAAAAAGGTCAGCAAGGATTTCAAGATGTCACAATGTCTTTTTAAAATTGAATATTACATACTAGGTACCATGGTTGCTTGACATGTTAATGATGGTGTTTGTATTTTTTTGTATTAATTTTTTTTTTAATATCACACTTCATAAATTTCTATGAACTCTGTACAAACAAAGTTATTATTATTTAATTTCATTACAAATAGAATAATCAGTAGCCTGGACATGTCAATAAGATTTTTATATCCACGCATAGTAACCACTCTTCGTAGTTAATAATGACATTAGCGAAAAAACAGTTAAAACAATTGATAACCACGCGTGGCACTATAACTGTGTATGTAGGGAACGAGAGATCGTATCGTATTACAATAGTCACGAGGTGCACGCTCGTGGATGACGACGGACCGCGTTGTGAAAGTAACGATATTACTTACTGTCTCATTGGATATCTACAAAAAACTCATTGACTGACTTTCGAATGCGGATTGATAGGTTACCGTTATTGCGACCAAGATAAAAATATCGGTCAACTTTTTCGAGTACAATTTAAATTAACATTAATTAAAAATACATAAGTACGTATTTAAATTGGAAATGTCAAATGCGTGGGACGCTTATCTAGAGAGCCACTGGACAAGAATGATTGCATATGCAAGCTGGGTGTTAACGATAATAGAGGAAACGTTTGCCGACACCGCTCGCATGCTATTAGTCGTTGCTGTAAATGTAGCCGCGAAGCCGGTTTTATAAAACATTTATTTGAGATGTGTTCGCGTGGCATAATGCCACGAACGTCATATATCAATAAAGATCGATTGATCTGTGCATCTATACTAATAAAATATAGCATAATGTAAAGTGTAGAAAATTTCTATTAAATAAATTACTACAAATAAAAAAACGACGTTCCAAAATATATGGATTATTTCAAGAGCAAGACAATCGATCATGAACACGCCTTTTAAGTCTAGCGGTAGTTTTTTTATTTGCATTCCATATTAGTTTGTATACCTATCGAAATAGTCATGTCCGTCGTGTCGAGTACTTTGAGGTTATCGACCTGCCGCATATCAATGACCCCTGCATTAGGTTCCGTTTAAGATAAATTGCTTATTCAAATTAGAAATGGCCACGTGACTTTTTCTATGAAATCATAATATTTATTTCTTGATTCCTATAAAAAAATAACTACTTTTGTATAGAAATAAGTTTGTATTAAATTAAAATTTGAATTCATCTTAATATGTATCGTATAGTGTTGGAAATCACCGAAGATACTTTATTAGTAGAAAATTATATTATAATTTTTTAATTTTAAATAGCCGCATATACTTACTGAGTTAGTAACTGTCACTGGTTCTAAAAAGGTAAAATTACATTATAATCGTATTAAGAAACATCAAATGAAAAGGAAAACACCTAGTTGGCCTTTATTTACCTAGTAACCTACTAGTAGGTACCAACCAAGTAATCATTTTCCTCTACAACTGATTCAGAGAAACACAGAATAGTACATACTAACATATAAATGTTGTTTCTGTAGAAGAACGGCGACTTCGAGAAGTACCTGGACGAGCTGCGCCCGGTTGCCAAGAACTACCGCGACAAGATCATGTCCGTCGCCATCGACACCGACGAGGACGACCACCAGAGGTACGAATACATATAGCTCTCATATGAAGACTTCACGAGAAAAACAATGAATGTCAATATTTTTGTAAAACTGACCTTTTAATGCCGTCTGGTAGCTTTCTCGCGTACCTTTTTTATACACTAATAAAAATTGGGAAAAATCAACCTAGTCAGCTGCAATCGTTCAATTTATATCTGTTAATCCATTGCAAGAACCATGAACCTATTTGAGATTTGACAAACAGGGTATTACTTTCCAACATAGCACTAGTTAAATCGGTTAGGACCAAGATTTTCGCATCAAGACAATATTTTTTGTAACTATATACAGCTTTCTTTTTTACTTCTAATTTATTAACATGATCTGTTTTTCTCGTGGAATCTTCATATGTTATTCGTGAATGTTACCTTTGTTAAACGATCTATGGCAGATAAATAGAATAAATAATCAACAGTTAGGTTTTTAGTACATCACACAATAAAACTTATAAATAGCATTGCCTCTCGAAATGAGTAACCTAATTGAGTAGAAATTGTAATTTAAATCAAATTTATGATTGATTTTAAGTTATTTTTAAGAGATGCGTGTACAAAACCACGATATAAAGTTATTAGATTTATGGCGGCACGTTGCCTGCGTAAAATGAATATAAAAAATATTTTATAGCCAATACTTTTCTCTATAAACGAGAAGCCTAATATAATTACTTTTCTGACTATTAGTTAACACTAGGGCGTTAGAATCCAAACAAAGAATATTGATTTTTGAAGCAAATTATCGTCCATTAATTGAATTTGTCTAAGGTCATTAACCGCAATGGCATATTATCAGCGCGGGCTTTTATATCATGAAGTAGCGAATGGGCTTGAAGGGATCCGGTGTACTCCATAATGCTATTGCAGACCATGGTCTGCAGGTCATTGTCAAGGCCAAGGTCATGATCTGTGTGAGCAAGGTTCATTCCAGCCACGATGTTTCTTCTAATACCGTTGGAACGCCTTGTATTCTGCATAGCATATGCATCTCAAGCTCTATTTTTTATGGTATCGGGTGCAACCCGATGTTTCCTTCGTGTTTAGTGAACATTGGAATTTAGTTTCCTTGCACAGCCATGGCACTTTGTAATTTTGAAACTTGACAGCCGAGCTTATAAGTGATGTGGCGCTGGCGAGTGCCCACATCAATTTTTTTTTGATATCAGGTAGGACACGAGCTTGCAGTTCACCTGTTGGTAAGTGGCTACTGCAGCCCATGACATCTGTGGTCGGTGGTTGATCGCAGATGCGGGACAAAATTCGGACGCCTATTGTTCTGCATATCCCTGCTATCATACCCTTACACCGAAACACAGTAGCGCGAACCCTACTATTTCACGCCACAACCAGGTGTGACGGTGGTACCGAAGTCAATACCATTACCAGAGTACCAGTCAAACATGACAGTTCTACCACCCGTTAATCTACACCAATATATCACCAGACCCTTGGCATCGAGACACAAAAGTACGACCATCACTGTTTCATGATACGACTGGGTCTGAGCCGCTGATACCGACCCAATCAATCATGATAGTTTTACCATACGTAAATGTAACTGGAAACTTAATGGATCATCCCAATCGGTGCAAGCGAACAAACAAAAGGGCTACGAGACTCAAACGATTCCTCTTCCCTCAGGCTGCGTTGCAGTGATTGCAGGTTTAATTGCAGTCAGTGAGCGCAGCATTGCACAATCACTCACAATTTCACAAAACTGGGATGCTTTTCGGTCATAACACTCAAGCACCATTGGAAGACAAGTCTTGTTCGAAAAGGCGCCTTAAAAAGTAAATAACTACCCGGAATCAATATTACAATCACTTAAGGTGTAGTTTTATGGCTTTGGGCGTTACGACCAGATACAAAGGTGGGTGTTCAATATCTTTACTTCTATGGTGATTGTAAGTTGTAACATGTAAGATGTTGTAAGTTGTAAGCGTAACTTAAACGTTTATTCAACTGTTATGCTATTTGCTCCTCGCAGGTCAATATTCTTATTGTTAGTTGAAGAATGGTAAACAATTTGTCAGGAAAATGACTAAAATTGTTGCTAACACGAGAAATAGTGAACATTAATTAATAGCTTTTTAAAATTATGGTGTATCACACGAGCATGCAGTCCACTTGTTGGTTAGTGGTTACTGCAGCTCATGACATCTATTGGCCGGTTTCAATAACCTACTTACAGATAACTGGCAGTAAAAATCAGCTTTTGGTTCATTCATTGGCTAACTAGCTGTCATTTATGTCATTTTTACTGCCAGTTCTTCTTAAGTAGGTTATTGAGACCGGCCATATCATGGGTAGATCATAAATGCAGTGCAACTTTCTGCAGTTGTTTTGCGGTTTTGTCCACTGCAACTCTCTGGTAGAACTC
>DWFC01000717.1:0-10005 GCA_018247075.1 Hasora chromus | reverse complement strand
GTGATTAACCCACGGTCACAGATGTCACGGGCTGCAGTAGCCACTTACCATCAGGTGGACTGCATGCCCGTGGGCTACCTCATACCATAAAAAAGTACATTCCGAAAAGGAAAAGAAATTGTGCTTTCATGTACTTTAACGAGTACTTCTTAAGGTTGCGCTCCTTCATAGAAAAACTGCTGATCAATAACTCTAATACTTGATGTTGTATGTGAAATACTAAGATCGATAATGATTTGTTTCATCATCTAGGATGCAGTAAAAAAAATACAATCACAAAAAAAAACTATAAAAAAGATGTTAATTTTAAACTTATGAGCCTATACAATTTTACATACAAAATTATCAAACCGCATAATATTATAAAACTATGTTCGAAATTTATAACTCACTTGGAGGATAATAATTAAACAGTAGTGTTTGTATGGAAGCTAGGAGACTAGCGCAGCCTCAAGTTGACTTGTATACATTTTTAAATATTATTCCGTTTCCGTGCAACATCTGACAATTGATGGTCAATCTTGGTTGAATGTGACCGAAGTCACTCGACCGCACAAATGGAAAATGGAACACAAAACAGAGCCCAAGAAACGATAATCCGTCACAATTTCTGACTGCTTCACTTTTGCCACGTCCCCAACTGAATCGCATTCTGAATCTGAATAGAATTTCCATAGTTACATCAGTTAAAAAAGCGTCACAATTAGAGCAGCAGTGAACAAAAAGTGCGCACCAATCATCCTGCCAGATTGGAGTGTCCAATCTACTTTTTGTGGACCATCGCAGAGAGCACGAGAATGGAAACGTGACCCTACATAACTGTTCGATCTAACATGCTCTTCGAAGTACAGATTCGGTTAAGGTCAAACATCTGCCAATTAAGTTTCATGATAAATCCGTTTTATCGTTAAGCAATCTTACAAAATCACTATCGAAAAGTAAAATCTTTTATTCACATCTAAACATCATCAGCATTAACATAATTGAGACAACCCCTCAAAGTTACCAACGTACTTGTGGCGGGGTTGCCTCGCTAGGTCCCTTATATTATTATATAATCATTATTTTCTTTTAGTATGTAAGATTGAATTTAAGAAACAAAACTCCATTTGCTAATAGAATACAAAATTGAACGATGTAATAATATAATTAAAAAATGCAACAGCTCAGGAGAATAAAGTGGATGTATATTATATATATATTATGTATATGGGGCGGGGGGGGGGAGGGGCAATTCTCGTGAAGCGGGCAGCGAAAAAGGGTCAGGTTTCAGATTTTATACATTTTTAGACAAGTTGTAGTACTATATACACTTAATAGGTATACAGCATATTTTTGTCATGGAACGCTTAGCACGCTGAGCACTGCTCGGCTCCATGAACATAAAAATAATAATAGAAAATTAAATGTCCTTTTTGATTTTATTATGGAAATTCTTTCTTCTTTAAAAAAAATTGAAATTAAAATTTCAAAGAGACTATTCATACTTTTTGACCAAGTTAATTTTTTTTGAAAATACATAACATATATATATACATAAGTAAGCTAATAGAGTATCAATAAGTCTCGCAAAGTGATTACACTCCCTCCCTCATTTAGAAATTACATTAATTTAAGTGCAGCCCGGTGGAGTCTAGCCGCGCTATTGCCCATACTAAGTTGACATGTCGCATACAAAAATTTTAAATAAAATCGTGTACTTTCTAAAATAGTATGCTTTTATACTTTGGTATTGCTTAAATACTATTTTCATTATTATATAAATTAACTAGATGTGCCTCGCGGTTTTACCCGCGAAGAAAACATATGGGCCCACTCCTGTCTGAATTACATGGAATTTCGTAATAAAAAGTATACCAAAGTATACAAAAGTTTTTAAGTTAAACTATAAGCTACCAAATAGCGAAAACCGCTGACTGAATTCTAAAAAAAGGCCTACAATATCATATCCTATTTTTTTTTTGGAAATTTGTGCTTTTTCGTACTTATAAATGAATTGCTTAATCTTATGTATTCCTCCGTGAAATAGGACTTTTTGCTCCACTCCAAAATCTGCCTTCAGTAAACCCACACGTACAGATATTCAATTTTGTGTTACAAGACAGACCTACTTCATTTAAATCATAACCACATCCTGCGAAGTTTTCGTTCCAAATAACTTCGCCATACCTGTTCCGATACCTTTCTTGAACGTGCAACTTTCCTTGTTACCCATACATGCTGAAACTTTGTTCCGCGTGTACTGTTCGGTTGCCATTAAAAGTTTTAATTCATTTAGATACAGAACAGAATCAAAAACTCTTGAAATGAAATTCAGATTAGAGCACGGATGTAACCATTGTGTTGTTGTAACAACGTTATTATAAATTCAACTGTCTAATAAATATTTTTTCGATATAAGTAAAAATAACTACCAAAGTGGTGAAACAACAGTAGTGAAAACATATCCTGATCATCAATCATCATCAACAGCCTGCGGCAGTCCAATGCTGAACATAGTCCTCTCCCAATGCGTAGCGATAATATCTACTTTAACTATAGATGGCTCATTATAAAACTTGTGATGACTTACAGAAAAAGTTTGTTAAAAAATATCTAAATAATTACATATTTTCTAACGCAACTTTTGTTATTTTCTGGATCAATTAAGCTTAAATAAAACTAATATCACAATAACAAAAATGCGAACGGACCAAATAAATATAAATATGCCATACTACGAAATGCATTAAAGGGTATGGTTAAGAAGACAAATATTAGGAAGATTATAAAGGAACCAAAATTAAAACATTTAATAACAAACAATATAATAAAAGTGTCTCCTATTCGAATATAGAGAAAAAAAAATAAACTAGAATAACAGTGTGTTCCAAATAACAAAAAATCTGTAAGTTTTGATTTACAAAGTAAAAAATAATAGAATATTTATATAAAATCTTTCACATTACACCAGTTTTTTATTTAGGATATATTCAAGTAGAAATAATTTAACTGATCATGTTATTAGTAATAGTCAATGTTGTATACACGTGTGTAGTAAGATATGTAAATTCTTAAACATTACCGCATCAATTCAAAACTTACAAAATTCTCAGAAGAACGAGCGACCTGACTTTATATTTATGAATTGAGCTAACGAGGTTCCAAATTCTTCCACGGCTGCGCATCTTAAATTAAGCGATTTGAATTTACTGTGGAAAGCCGGAGACGTAGTTACATCTTACGAGCCGTATAACGATGTTCTTCTCGCTATCTTTAATAACATCTCTTACGTGGATAAAGAGACGTTTAAGAAAACAGTTGGTGCTTAAGGCGAAGAAGATTACGGCCTCCCATTTAGGCGCCACAAAGGATAATCACCTATAATTATCTTAGTGTTTAAGTAAGAGCCTTACATAGAAGCAGTAACTGAGGAGCGATATCAAGATAATCTCATTGTGTATTGTATTGTAAGTCAGCGATTTGGTTAAGTCTACTGTGGATAAAAAGGCATTTTACGCCTGTATTGCTGTTTTGTGCAAATTTCATAATTATATCTGAAGGCAGGGCGTGCCTGTATATGATACTACGATGTCTAGTTTTAAAACAACTTTATCTATTATATCCAGGAAAAACAATAATCATGTTCTTCAGCCTGCGGCAATCCTGGAGATAGGCCTCTCCCAAGGCACGCCAATTATTACGATCTTCAACTTTACGCATCCAGTTGCTGCCAGCCGCCTTGAACGAAAAACAATAAGTGACATTTTTGTGAAACTGACCTTTTAAAGCCATCTGTTAACTTTTTCGCGCATTATTTTTATCAATCAGAATTGGCTACTACTCAAACAACCTTGTTTTTCTCTTACTTGTCAATAAATGTCTTCAAATAGTTCTTGTGTTCATGTGTTAGTCATTGAATTCCTCCTAAACGGCTGGACAGATTTTGATGAAATTTTATGTGTGCATTCCAGTGGATTTGGGCATGGTTATAATTCGCAATTGGACCCGGTATGTGGCGCTGCGATAGGAGCACGAGGACGAATTATGAACAAATCTTAAAATATACTTACGATCTAATCGGCTTTCTTACAACGTTAAATATGTGTTCAAATAATTATCACGAAAAACTAACGATAAAGTCATTTTAAGTCGTCTAATTATTGGGTTGAGTTAAAAACGGAACTTTTGGCCCAGCTCTCTCCTACTAGAAGTGAGACTACTGAAACGTATGTTTTCTCTCATCGTAAACCTATACAATGCGAAGCTAATATAATCGTATCGAATCGTAGAAGAAGAAGAGAACTTTAAAAACAAAACAGGAATACTTCAAGGATGTGTCTTACCTCCCATCATATTCTGCCTCTACACGTATTACGCAAAGCGCTAAAAGACATAGAAGTTAAGAGCCTTAGGTGGGCCTTTAAAAATAAGCAATCTACGTTACACGTATGACACAACTCTTTTTGCTCGCTGAGAACAGGAAACGGCTGAACTACTTAAATGCCTTGCACAAGTAAGTAGGTTTGCGAATAAACCCAAGGAAAAATTAGAATATGACAACAACAAACAAACGTAATCTAACATTCGCCTCCACTCGATGGATACAAGAAAGTGGATTAATTTATATACATTGGGTCATCAAGCAACAACAATGGAAACTGCGATCACAGAATTGCAATGACAAAAATGGCAATGACCAAACAAGGGAGAATATGAAAAGACCTAAACTTATTCAACAAGATGAATGTATTTTGAACTTTCCCATCTTCTTTCATGAAACCTCAACTTTGCACGAATATTATGTATGTTATTACGCTTTCATCAGGTTAGCTAAACATATTATACCAAAAAATACATTTTTTGACATATTATCTTATGTAAATAAATTAGTGAATAACAAAAATAAAGCAGACGTTGACTTTTTTATGTTATGAGGTAGCACACGGGGATGTAGCCCACCTAATGGAAAGTGCCGTAGAAGCCCATGACCGGCTCATCACCGACTGCGCCACAGATGTCGGCATAAATTGTAGGGGTGACGGCCGCTAAATTACAACAACCAGATACAAGGAAATGTGGGGAAAAAACGAAACTATAAAAAAATAGTAATCAGATTGAATATGGCGTATGAAGGATTAGAATTTCGGATGATCAAATAGTTAAATCATTGTATAATCAATCAAAAACAGACAGTTTTAAAGTATAATAGAGCAAGGGTAGCCAACTTGATTAGACCAAAGATTTAATATTTACTTACGAAACCCTGAACGATCTACCAATAAAGTACTTCTTGAAATTGAAAATTTGCGGTAGTTACTATTAGGTACTAGGTAAACTTATTTCTTTGTCGTGCGACGATCTACTGGCCTATGGCCGCGATCGACTGACCTATGGCCGCGATCGACTGACCTATGGCCGCGATCGACTGACCTATGGCCGACCAGTCTATCGGTTGGGTACCCCTAGGTACCCCTAGTATAGAGGCTTTGTAGGGGCTATGCATAGGGTAGAGATTTACATGAATTAGCAAGCACAGACCAAAAAGTAGTAGTTAGTAAAAAGGAGTACAAATTTCTAAATATCCTGACCAAAACAAAACGTTGAGAGCTGACAGACCGAGCTTAGAAAAACGTGTATAATTTTCCTGTATGACGTTTATTGTAGACCAAAAAACTCTATCTGAGGCTGTGTCTGATGTCTGATGCTATTACGTTGATAACATAACGTAACGGTTTACGCATGAAAGACGATAAACACACAGCATTTAAAATATTAGTAGGGATTGTTGTCTATAATTTCCAATCTAATTTCAATGAATATACCGGCAATTTAGGATCGTAGTAATAGAAAAAATAGTTAATGGATTACTAGAAATAGATACCTATTACAACTAAAATATATATGAATACTTGTAACAAATACAATTTTGTAAAGTTAAATAAAGTAACATATTGGTATCTTAGCGAGGTCAGCTTGCGGCTGCCGCAGTTGGTCACAACACATCCGCTGAGTCGCGCACAATAGCTGCGGTAAACAACAATTGCGTCAATCCCCGACAAATAATCAGTTAATCATGCAAAATTATTTCAACTGAACGTATCTGTGACGAATCACACCATTAAGGATCTGTGAAGATGTATGAATGAATATATTGAATATTCAAACCCGAACGATCAAACAATGAAATTCCTCATACGTGCCCATACGTGCTCGCTAATAACGTAATAATCAGGTGGGCTAAATGATTACTGCACAACAAAGAAAGTTGTTACAACAAGTCATACTTCAAACTAGTTTCAAAGAGAATTTGCCATCTCGAAGCGCATGATTAGTCATTATTGTTTATGCACTGCCTATATTAAAAATATTTTTACGCTTTCATTGGTACCAAACAACAAATTGGGACATGAGAAAAAATAAAAACAAGTAAAATATAATTGGAAAATAAGAAAGACATAAGAAACTTAAGATTAAGTAAGGAAACACATGTACCTATATCTGATATTATACAGCGTAAGAATGTAATTAATTTATAGTAAATAGTAAGAAAACTTGTGAAATAACTGATGTCCGAGTATTGTAAAATCGGAATATTGCTAATTGTATGAATTAAATAAATGTATAAAATGTATAATAAAAATCACGGACATCATGTCTGTGGAGTTAACATTTTTGAATAAAAAACAACAAATCGGAAGTTTTCCTGCAGTTCCGGATTTATATTTTTATGAGTGTAGGCCACTTTATATCCACCCGCCTATGTACCTTCTTAAATAAAAAAATCTTTATATAAATAAATAATACAGATAGAATAGCTAGTTATAATAACAGTAGATACCTAAGATTGATAATTTTATATAGGAATGTGTTTCTATAGGAATTTGACTTATTACGAGTAATATAAAAACATGAGAAAACCAGTGAACTTATTTTACTTTTAACCTCTAAAATCTGCCGCGGCCGCGGCCTGTACGGCCTATTGACTAATCCACGACTGTTTTCCTGACTGTCTGCATTTTCCGGTATTGCCTCAAGAAGATAAAATTATAAAATGTGATGTCCTCTTAACAGGTAATATCATATAGCGATGTAGCAGAAGCGAAGAGTATCTACATTTACAAGTTGTCAATAAAACACGCACCACTAAACTTCAAGGAAGGTGTATATTTTGGGGTGCCATTTACAGTGCCGGATTAAGTCGCTATATTTTTAGCGTTCAATCAGTTGGAATAAATTAGAAATAGAACGTGTTTGTCGGCGCGGTGCAGCGTCGTTTTATAATTAGTGATGCACAAACGAAGTGGCTTCGAAGGAATTAGGTCGACGCGAAGTGCGGGCGGGCGGGGCGGCGGTCGGAATTCGCGTAACGTTACGTCAGCGGGCGTCGGCCTCGCGCCGGTCGCTGACCCGCGGCTATCTACCGGCTACGCGGCCGCACGCGCACCGCACGCACGCACGCTCGCTCGCACATCTTAGCCTCTAACCACTTCACCTCTGCTCCTCTATCTGCACTTCTACACAACCTTCCCTTAAAGTTTTAGTAAGTTTCATTTAAAACCTAGTCAATACATATAATATCATTAAGATTGAAAGTTCTAGCTTGAATTTCGAAATACCCGATTTTTTTAAATGCACATGATTTTTCAAGACACTAAGTTAAGTGGAGGGAGTTCCCCATTAAGGCATTATTAGATTGTTATCTGTTTGTTACTTTGTTTGCGTTAACCTTTAAAGAGCTGGACCAATTTTGATGGGACTTTAACAGATATGTAACGGATTTTGAACAAATAATAAACACATTTGAACAAATTAGAAAAAATATGGCTCCTGCCTGAATTACATGGAATTTCAGTATAAATAATATACCATTTTTTAAATTGAACCATAAGCTACCAAATAGCGAAAATCGCATCAAGAAACATCCTTGCATTATACCCGCATCCATAAAATTTATAATAGTATAGAATAGAAAAGAACCTAATGTATACAAAAATGTTACGTATGTACTGTAAGGCAAAATAGACAATTATTTCAAAATTTTGCAGCTGTATTAACATGGCCTTTGATATATTATTATAACATTATTGCTATTAATTACAGACTGCAATTTGTCGGCCTCTATCTTATGTCCACAACGGTTCTAGTACATTTATGTATAACCTATTTGTTATTTATTTATAACCATTTTAAGTTACAATTTATTCAATGCGGAGTACCTATGCGATACATTTACTTCAAAATTAATATATATTTTATTTCAGGACTTTTATGTATTTATGTTTAATACGTAATCTATCTATATAGCTATCGTATTAGCGAGTTTCTTTTTTAACAAATGTTTATCGTTCCAAAATACAGTGACTAGAATTATTTATGTGGTTTGTGTATTACAAATATTTACTTATGAAAATAGCCAAGATGGCAACTTTTAACATCGACATCGTGTCATGTAACGTGTCCGAGGTTATCGACCTCGTTCAGTATCTCACCTCGCCTTGAAGGCACAACTATACATAAGCAGTACATATGCATATAGAATGTTTGAAACGGGAAATAATACGGTTCACTCCATTCGTCGCCATAGATACAAGCGAAGTTGTAACAGAAATGTTTTATATAATATTAATAATTTTCATTCTGAATTAAAAGTAAGCTGTGACTATATATAAAAGCGACAAGAAAGCACCAAATTTTCTTAAACTTGACCAAACTATTTTCGATACAGTCTTTTTCGGGAACTTAATTTATGCCTGTAAAGAAATGAAATTCGCGAAATATATGTTCGATAGCTACATAAACTTTCCTTCATGCATAATACTTTTATTAACAATTGGGAAATTTACCTACAATAAACCAAGTCATTATTATATAGCTATAATTATATATTAAAATAGAAGGAACGATATTTCTTGTAGAATCTTTATGCTACAGAAAAAAGTTACCTACAAGTGGACTCATGGCATGAGTCTCAATGTTTTCATGTGTCCGGATTTTCCCGAAGTGCCCTATTTTCAGGAGATGAGTAATGCTTAAAACGGTGTCAGCAGAGTTTAATACACAATTTCTTTTAAAATCACAGAACGAACACGCAATTGAAATAGTAACATAGTTGGTAATAAATTCTAATAAAAGTTACACTGTAACTAGTGGAATTCCGAATTCTATTTAATTCTGTATAGTTAATGAATGTTTACTGTTTAAATACCTACAGCAATCATATAATCAGAAGAGATAAAAATCGTTTCAGTTTATTTATCAATTTAAGTTCAACTAGTTCAATTCGCACTTCCGTCAATTCTACGTAACGAAAACCTAATATTTTTGTTTCCTTATTGTATACATATAAGTGTAGCAGCGACAATTTGTTTAAATCGAACTTATATTGCAATACGACATGGTCACATTGTATTTATTACTTATTTAAAACTAGGAAAAAAAAAATAATATTGGTTATTATAATTTGTGCAATAAAATAGCAAGTTAACATTTTTATAGTAAGTAAGTATCTAAGTTATTTTGTAACTAAAAGATTGGGAGATGAATGTTTTGCCTGAAAGTGTATATAGTTATAAACAATCGAATATTATTCATTAATGTAGGCCGTACGTACCTACGCCTTAAACATACATTTCCGTTCGTTGTAACATTACCTACTAACAATCCCGATTACTGTTATTGCCACATATTTGAAAGATTATAGTGATGTAAATTAACATGTCTTACAATTTAGATTTAAACACATAATATAATAACTACTAATATAAAGACATTCTTTATAACTCTGTCATAATGTTACCAAATATTTTTTATAAATGCTTTCAAATTTGTGAAAATCTTATCACCTACTTGCATACGAATACAAAAATGTTGAATGGTAGATATCGATAGAATAAAAAGATACGAGAGAAAGCCAACGTGGTTGACGATCTGGGTCACTTTCATTTTCGTTCATTTCTTTTAGGAAGCAGCGTGCTGTCGATGCATTAATTTGCAAATGCAAGAACATTTTACGCTGTTTCGAAT
>DWFC01000716.1:0-10007 GCA_018247075.1 Hasora chromus | reverse complement strand
CGCTTAGCATGCAGAGTGCATCCGCGCCGCACGGCCGCGGCGGCGCGAGGCGGCGTGACGGCACGGTGCGCAGTACGCGGTGCGCGGTGCGCGGTACGTGGTACGTGGTGCGTGGTGCGCGGTACGCGATGCGCGGTCCGCGTTGCGCGCTCCGGTGTCGCGAACTCCTCTTGCCGCGCTCGGGCACACGCGTGCCCTGCGCCCGAGTACCAGACGGCTCCGTTTTTGTGAGTCGCGACGCGCGCCGATCGGCCCCTTGCCGCCAGTTCCTTAAATTCACTCATACGATACTGGGAACTAGGACGGTTTGTCTGCGCTCACGTTTTAAAATATTTGGGAACCTTTACTGCTTTTTGATCATTAGTTGCTTACTGATTGCCTATTCGACCAGCGTCCTTAAAGATTCAATAAACTAACTATTAAGTTTTTATTCAAAACGATATCTCTTAATTTTGATCGTTTAAGTTGCACTAAGTCATTAAAATAAACGATGTATTGTTATGCAATTTAATGTGGACGTTTTATTTTGCAACCGAATGTGAAGATTCAGAAAATGAGCTTTAGTTAAGTGAGGAGACGGGCAGCGGAGATGGTAGCGCGGCGCGGTCGGGCAGCGGGCGGCGGGCGCGCGCGGCCGCACGGTGCCTCCCGCGGCGCTGCGCTGGCTCCACAACTTTTTATCCGCACATGCTCGGCTCGTGTCTTTTTCGCTCTTCCCGATTGGAATTCGTTGAGAGATCGCCGCTGCCGGTGGCAGACGTCTTGTGACATGTCAGCGGCAGTACGTGCGCTGCGTACGCGGCAATTAACCAGTCATCTCACTTCGATCCACCTCACGGACGGAATCTCTGCGATATCATGAGATATTTCACAGGAGTTTTGTCATCATTCAAGGAAGAACCGTGAAATACCTCGACGAAAGAACTGTTAATCGCCTTATTACTTGATTTATCGTCTACTCATTGCGTAACTACAAAATGCATGTTGATGGGTACTTTATATTTAATTGTAAATTTTCAAAGCTCAATTAATAGCTTATGTAGCAAACAACAAGCTTTGAGTAAATTCCTTATCAACAAATGATTTTCTAAACTTCCTATCTTGACTAATATCTGGGTATCTTATAATTTGAACGACAAGATTAGGTACCTGGTAAAAATAGCAGGCCGCATACGTCTGTCACAGGCTTTGAATGTAACGTCAAAGAATACATGTTGCTACGAATCAACATGAAGATGTTTTCGGATGTCTGTTGAAAATTCCAGTTTTGCATATTAATGAGGCTTTGTTGAAATAAGAAAGAAGAACACTTAAGTTCAAGTTAATTTACTAAATCAAGACATTTTCGATGAAAAGTCAAGTATTTTGTACACAACCAAAAAATATATTAGCAACAGACGAAAAACCTTTGTTTTTTTGAGAAATGTTTATAATGTATTTATTTTAATGTCAAACTATTTTATTAATATTCTAAAACTGCAACATTACCGCTCTATATTTTCATGTTTTTTATAGTCTTACATTTTGTACTTAGTATTTACTTAGTAAAAGTTATTTACTTACTTATAGCTTACGCATCTAGAATCTTCCAAGTAACAATTTCCAGTTTTCAAAACGAGTAGCATTACTTAACATTAACCGGCTCTATTTCTATACATTTACGGTTAATGAGTTACCACCTAGAGCTATACTGAACCCAGGTGGTCTCAACGATGAAGATACCCTGCCGTTAAATGATAAAATTTCTACATATGATCATAAGAAACTGCAATAAGAAGTGTGTTAAAAACTAGATAACCAAACATGTGACATAAACATTCGCGTTATAACTTACTAAACAAATAAATAAAAGTCATAATATATATTAAAATAGATTTATAAAACTTGTATGTTTCATAATAGTTGACTTCAGAAGCAACGGTATCAAAGGTATAAAAAAGATAAAGCGACAACATCCCTGTTAATCATTATGTACAAAAAAGGAAAGGATATAATAGAATCAGTGGGATGGATTTAAGGGTCATTGGTATAGAATAAGTTTAATATCGAAACAATTATGGAGAAGGCAGGCGAAGGTGTCGTGAGTAGTGCGGGAGCCGACTACACGTGTTACCGACCACTTGCATAATGGTATTTCAGGGCTTGCTCTTCCTCGCCTCTTGCTCTGTAATCTTTACGATATACAACTCGTCCATCTGTATTCCCTATTCATTTATTTTATCCGAAATTTATTTACGGGAGACGGAGAAATATACGTGATACTTCTTCGAGAAGTGAGAAGTAATTTGCAAATTTGTTCAATGTTTCATAATTTGATCTAAGACTTATATTCGATTCTTATGGACGGGTTGTATGCATGGAATTTGGCTTTACCCAATTAGATTATTTTTCTCCTTAGTTTTTATCCAGCGCTGAAGTACCAAAAGGTGACGTTTTCTGTCCTCTCCTCTCAGAAATTATCATGATTTTGTTAGTTTCAATCGTTTATTTCCTCTATTTAATCACTGTAGGACTACCTTCCAGACGAGGATACCTTAGTCCAAGATAGGAGAAGAATAAAGTGTGATTTTTTTAAATGTTTAGCACGAGAAACGTAAAATTATATGCGTTTAATTTTTTATGCCACGGGTTATGTACGAGTCCAGCGTTTCAGATAACGCGTTTTAAGTCAAACTGAAGTAAAAAAATATTTTTTTTATCATGTGAAATAAATTTTTGTCATGATTATATAATACATAAATACAGTAATAAGCAACAAATTGCGTGCGATGGGTCATCAGTTTAACTTCCTTGCTGACATGGAATGTGAAACCAATACATCAGCTGCTTCACTTGTCACGTACGTCGTAAGAGATGACTGAAAGACTTTAGGATTTAAAGAGTTCCAAATGTTAGATGACAACTTAGCAGTTACTAATTATTCTTCCCATTATAATTATGTTGTGGTAGAAAACTGCCTTCCATCTGGGGGAATGCTTTCGTGGTTAATGGAGGTATTTATTTGCTCATGCCTTGCTCTTACATTCTTTATTCTTCTAATAAACATATGAGGCAGAAGATATCAAACATTTCAAAAATCCACATGAATGGCTAAGCTAAACGTATTTCTTTTAATCAATAGATTAATTGATGATCATTATTTATTTATGAAAAAACAATAAACAACAGCAACATTAACTTGCAACTTACAAATGCAGTACATTGTCACATATATAAGATACCACAACAGATTTAAGACTTTACAAATTATTATTCTGTGCAACAAAGTCCCTGGTCAATATTTATCTATGGCCAGGTTATTGTTTAAGCAAAATATGATAAAATATGTTCGGTGATTTCTGCATAATGCGGACTGTTTATAATATTGAAAATAAAAAGGTGAACAACGAATGCCCCGGTGGCAGCCCTTTGCAACAACAGAAAGAGAAGCCGCTTGCCTTTCCATTGAATCAAATTCATATATTTTGAGATTCAGTCGCCAATTTCATTTGTACGGTTTGCGTAACAATCACCTAATTAATATAAAAATATTATTTTAAAAACAAAGCAGAAGCAGTTAATTTGCACCATGTAAACGCCAATTAAGGTACAATTCTTTTTTATTTATTCGATGGTTTAACCAAATTTCAACGAAGATCTTATAGAGATTTATTAATAAGTAAGAATATTTCAAAACCTTTTCCAAAGCCATGGACACACTAGACTACTTTATGTTTTAAGACATAAATTAAGGACCATACAAATTATAAATGAATAAAATTAAATATTTTTTAAAGTTATCTCAGAATAATTTCATTCATAATTCTATTTTTTTCCCTAAACTTGTTATACCATTACCTCTTACAGGGGAACTTTTAAAAATAACTAACAAGGGTTTTTTTTAACATCTCAAATTGAATCTTTGGAAACTTTCATAACTTCTAATATTCTGACCGTACCAACATTCCGTGGATTGTTTTATTGGATTATGCGGCGAGGCCGCGAAGCAGCTATAACTATTCAGTGTCGTCTTTTGTGTTATGGAAAAACTTGTTCTTGAACCCATGTAGTGTGAAAGTGTCTTTTATTTTTGCAGTTTAATGTTACATATGTACACATATTATCGCCTGTGCCCGCGCAGCGCGACTGTCATCTCATCGCACGCTGCGCGCCACTCCGCGCCCGCGCGCACGCCGCGCGTTGTTACTGCGAACAATGCAAACTACTGTACCTACCAGCTACCAGCCTCCACTTCCACGTACACCGGTTTGTTATTCCGATTCTAGATATCGACTCCGAAGATGATTTGATATTGTTATTATTATACTTTAACGCACTTCAAATTAGTCTTTAGGCGTCTGCTTTGATCAGGTGCAAGAAAATAATTGGTAATTTTATTTACCGGTACGTAGCGGCAACGCAAACCGATCGATGTCTTTTAACAATGACTTTGGTATTGATAGGTATATACGTAATAAAATTATAAGGCTTAGAATAAAAAATGTGAACATAGCAGCCCTTTGTATGCCTTACACATAGTTATAAGAGTCGTCAAAGGGGCCCATCGAAAGCTTATACAGCCTACTGGAGACTAATGTTTATTTGGACATATTTATGGCTATAGTTCCGCTTTTTGTGCGGATGGAAATATGTGTGGCGGATCGCACGTCTGCGTGAGATTTCGGACACCTCTCCGCTTACTAAATTTAATATCGTCGGCCTTTACGGCGTCGACGAACCAAAAAAACTATGAAATCGCCATTGTGTCGGCGACACGAACGGCAGTTCGCGCCTACCGCCACTCATGAAAATCATTTTGTTTTTATTTCAAAATGTATGTTTATGATAACACCTGTTTCGCTGATGCCTCCACGATCGGTGTCACTCGAAGCTTGTTTCGATTTTTTGCCAATTTAAAGACTATAAAGACGCCCGCATCGTGAGCTAATTTAACCGCTGTTCGTCGAATTACGCATTCGATCACTTCTGTTTAGACAACACGCGCATATTTGTTACATTTATGGACACTCTGAGTATTGATATATGATATTATTTTTACATTAATTAGATACATGATTCGCCTTTCATGTTTTTTCTCTTACATTAGCCACTTTATAAAATTCCAAAGAAAATAATTGGTCTTGTTGATTTTTTTTTATTAATAAACTTTAACTCCACATACATTATGTCCGTGCCTTTTGTTATACATACATTTTTTAAATTTAAAATTGTTCGGTTAGCAATTTTTACAATGCCCTTTTACAATTAATTCTTACATAGTAAGTTTTTTTTAAATGATATTAGCTACTTAGTATTTTAACTATAAAGTCATAAAATATAGTATTTTGTCTTAGAATACCAAACGTTACGTTTGAGAATATAGAAATATTCCACACCTTCAGGCTATTAAAATATACATATACGTATATGATACCTCACAATACCTCATTCTTCTGCTTCTTCCTATAGATACGCAATTGAAGAACAAGCCAGTTTTTAGTTCTTAGTTCCATAGATAACGGTTACGTAGGCCGCATTGACTAGGTTAAGTAACGTTGCACGCAGTCACTTCTTGGGGGATTTAACATAATTTACTATCATGCCGCTTATTTATTTCATATGACCTATAAGTATTATTTCAGTATACATACATTATTTCTATGATTCGCATGTTTTTTGTTGTAATTAATCATAAACGCATAAAATACCGATATAGTGCCAGAGGCCACGGCATAATTTGGTGTTGCATTACTGCTAAAATTGATAGATGTTTCTTTAGTCGGTCCAATTACAGGTTAAATTTTTTTGTTACTTTTTTTAACAAAACCACAACCATCTTCTTAGTTTTTCCATTTTATCATGTAACTATATGTTTTTAATGAGTTGTAGTATTATTCCATCTTTCAGTTAATTTGTTGATTCTATTATATTTTTTTAAAAAGCCCAAGCTAGATTCTGTTCATATGATCTATGAAAACAAAGATCTTATAAAATAACATATATGTCAAATCAGATTTAAGTTACCGTCAACCGTAAATCATTTTTATCCAGTGCCTATGAAGCTGTAATATTACCTGCCTACCTAATCCGTCACTAATCTACATTTGGTACTACTAAGATAAATATTGGAATAAGAAAAAGGATATTTCACCATTTTACTATTTTGCTCTGCGATAGCCACATCCAAACAAATAAATGTCGCCACCCTGTGCAAAGAATGACTTATCCTTTAAGCCACTAATGAGCAATTCATCTCCATTTTCTTAATGTTTAATGTCATTATTAAAAATAAGACTTTTAATGCATGTCATCCTGTTCCCATTACTATTCTGGACGGCTATTAGCTTTGCTTTATGTTGACATCGCTATTCAATAAAACAATAAAGGTATTTCATATTTTCCAGCATTTATGCATTATGAATCATTCGTATAAATCTTAGTTTATGTCAACTATAATGATGCGGTTGTCAAAGGGCGGCCGCCGCGACCACGGTCCAGCTTTTTGCATAATTACGACGATGGAATGTCGTCCCTTTAATATGATAACAAAGAAAGATGACCGAATGTATGATTGGAGAAATTTATAGCTGTCTGATTCAGAACGGTTAGGTCGAAGGCTGTGGGAAACGCGGACCGATTAGGTTCGATTCCAATTCTATGCCCGTACCGGATAATTCACTTAGGAATTTTTGTTACTTGTCTTACGCGGCTAGGATAATAACATGGGGGTCTTTCAAGTTATGTATAAATATTATCTAGATTGTTGAAGTTTATATCTTGGGAAATACGAAGCATTATGTTGGTATAAATTCTCGTGTTTTATGTTGACTTCTAATCCGATGTAATTTAGATCCGTGATCAAAGATGACATATAACACAATAGAATATCGACATACTAACATAGTATTAAAACAAGTAGGTAATTATTGTATATTTACATTTCAGGAAGTAGAAACAAGGCATAGTAATATAAACGATCATTTTCAAGAAATTGCAGAAAAAAGGTCAAAAAGAGTTATTGAGCGGAGTTTCAACGAACATATCAATGGTATTATCAATTGAAACCACCAATGTAGAATCCTAGCGTAGATTACCAATAAGACAGCGCGAACAAAGGTAACAAGAATACAAATATGTCTATGGGCCCGTTCAAATTGATAAACCACATGAAATCACAGATAGTGGAACCTTCCTTAACGTATTCGCGAGTTATATATTCTCGTAACACAATCCATAAGAAAGCGCTACAATAATCGTACATTTCTCTTGACAATGTTCCTTTGAATATAGAGAGTTAAGGGGAACAGATACTATGTCGAAGATTTGTTTACTCAGCGCTAAGAGACCGAGAGCATTGCGTGATTACCTCCTTGAGGCGACCGCTTGAAAAATAGACTTTCCTACTAAGAAATATAAGGAGAATTTCACCTCTCGGCAACACGACCCTGTATCTCCTCGCAGATAGCCCGATGACTCGCAGGCGCTCTTGTAGAGCTAAATTAGTACGTACTCAAATGTCATCGTTTACTATGATATCGCAATCAAAATTGACGTGGGAAATATGCTCGTTTGTGACCGAGACTACGCAGCTTGTGCCTATAAATTTTACAATGAATTATAGAACTAGTCTACTAGGCATAGATGTTGCATAATTCAATCATATTAACTGGAAGGCACGCACTACGAAGTTACATATAACGGCCTCATTCCTGCCTTAATACTTTAACACTGAAGTGACTGTTTATTTATCAGCTTCGCATTTAAATAGGTTGTCCAGACGTTTTCACTTTCGTTGGTTTAAAATGCACTGGAAGTATAAACAAACCAAAAGACATCAGTCCTAAACGAATCATTTGTTACTTCCGAAAATGTCTGGCAACAATAAATACAAGTAGTCAGTAGTAACAGGAGGTAAAAGACCAATAATTTTCAAACAGCTAACTTTATCAGGATCTTTCTATGTTTTATACACGTTTAATATTTTAGTTCGATGTTCATCTGTTCAATGTTTAATAAAATTGATCGAAGAAACCTCGTCTCTCGACCTCCTAAGTTATCGCTGACCAGCTATTCGCAAAAGAAAGTCATTCAACCATATGTAAACGCGTACAAAAAAGCACGTAAGCATCATATGTGAATAACTGGTCAGGCTGACAGACAAGTAACAGTGTCCGGGTGCGCATAATACGGGATGTGAACGTTGTGCCAAGATCTGACTTCCTGTTTCAATTCTCAGTTTTTCAAACGATTGAGGCTATGTTCTTTACAGATCAACGCTTGTCTCTGTACTATAATTAAGTTCTTGCAATCTAGCGCAATATAGATGATGTGCGGTCGAATTCATGTTTTTGGTTTAGCAATTTAGGCTATTATTAAATTTTTTGCTCTTCTTTAGATTTCTGTATTATTAACATCATACTAGTGAAAATTAACTTCTTGGAAAATAAATACACGAATAATATTCACTAAACATTTAAAAGTAACAACAGCAAAAAGTTAACAAATAAACATTTTTCATAATTTGCTTCATAAGACAAGTTATTCTAGACATCACTAAGCTCAGATATTTCGTTCCCTTTCGTTTTACTATCAATCCGCGACATCAAAATCGAAACAATATTTGAAATACAAACAGAAATAGTCTGACATTTACGACAAAAACAGGATTTAAATCTCGATCTTCGAGTAAAAGGAAATGCAAAGCTATCATTTTTAATAAGACAAAATGATGAACGTATAAATCTTCTTTGTTTCTTTAACGATTGTATTGTGGAAGAAAAAGAGAAAAAGTGTGTATTTTGCATCGCACTCAGAGGTAGACAGATATACGCCTCAACGATATAATATATTCGTTATTATGCGTCGAGAACAGAATATATAAAAGCCTCAAAGGGAACATGATTGTATTTTCTTATAAAGAGCCTGCACTTTGCTTGCAAAATTGACATCCAAATCAGATTAATCCAATCAATGGAAATTTATGACGCACCCGAGAGCGGGCGAGCGCCGTGCCATTGAGAGATCTGAGAGGGTCTGCTAATCAGTTCCCAACAAACTATAACCTACCTGCATGCCTGCCTCCTGCCTCCTGCCTCCTGCCACTGGCGACCGACTCACTGCTCTTTTGTTTTAGACGACCAAACAAAACAAAACAATATACAGTCTAGACAAAATACGATCTAATAAATTTCGTATAATATTGTTTATCAAGATTTGATGTAGGTATGACCTGTAAAGTTTTAGAAGCAGCGTGCAAAGAATGGCGTTCGTGCATAGCAATGCATGTGTAATGCATTAGTATGGAGTACGAGCCAACAATGTTACACTATAGCGGTGAAGTTCAACGGAATTATTCCGAAATTTGCCAACGTCTTCAAAAATCGCACAAGGCGTGTTTTTGCGGCAATTATAGGGACGTGCGGAGCGGTCGCCAGCCTCGCAAACATTCTTTGATTTATACGTCTGCTTTCGGCTCACGATGAGAGTAAAATATGAGACGACACATCAAATATTCAGCCTTTTTAGGGCACGGGAGCAACTCTTAATGCTCATTATAATAAAAATACAATAGTTCATGCTGAGCTATAGCTCGGTATATATAGGGATGAGTATAAGCTTTTAAAACTTTTAGGTTCATTTTGGGCTTATACAAAGCATAGATACAATCTATTCGTCACCGCTCGATCGTTTAATAATATAGGAAATATATAAGAAAAGTACTATTAAATCATAACGTTTTATACGTGAAATATACTATTTCAGACATAATACCATATCTTTAGTCAAAGCAATAATAGCATATTAAGTAAAACCAGCTCGAAGCTAGATTTATTTAAAAAAATCAAGAAAAAGCACTAAAAATATAAATGATTATCGTAATATACGGTTACCAAATACACTGTTTCCATTAAATCATCCATGTTAATGATACGAGATAAATGCGCAGTATCTACTTGTATTTTTTGAAATTGAACTTAATGTAAAAAAATTGTGACAATTTTGCAATGGATTTTGTATATAAACCTAAA
>DWFC01000715.1:0-10008 GCA_018247075.1 Hasora chromus | reverse complement strand
TACATATACTACTTTTATCACATGGATAATCAGCATATTGACAACATTTTCATGAACACCAATTAACTATATTAATAGGATAATGTGTTTTAAAAGGTTGCTATAAATTATAGTCAAATTTTCCAACCAAGTTATTTAAAAAAAAAACACTGTATAATTTCTTATCAACCAGAATATTATAGAAGATTATCACTTTCTATTAGCTATCTGCCGCTATAATATTTAAACGAAAGTAAAATTTGCATAAATATTTGCATTAAAAACATTCAAGAGCAAATTAAAATCAAAATACATGTAAATCAAATTAGTCATTCATGCTGAAGTGATTTATTTAATTATTGGACATTATTCAAAGTTATAACGAATTCAACGCAGCACAGTTAGAGTTAAATATTAATAGAAAACAGTCAGCGTCCAAAAACAAAACGGAAAAGTCCAACGATAGAATCCCGTCATTAATCGTGCACTTCACGCTTGGTTACGTAACACTGAATTATGTAACAAAAAAATCACTTTTTAACTGCTTGTTTTTAAGAACCACTTAAACCGAATAAGCTTCAACAAACAGAATTAAACTCAAACTCAAACATTTAAAATAATTCATTGTGAAAAAACTTACTTTTAATAATGTTTACAAAAGTGACTAGTGATACGGCCGCTACGTCCAGCACACCTCACGAAATGAGTAACTGGCTTCGAGGATATAGTATATAAAACGCGTCTTATCAGAACTCACACACTATCGGCAACCACTACCAGCGGCCAATCGCGACTTGCCTCAATTTTCGTTACCATATATGGTAAGGGCGCAGGCACATACACGGTGATAAGGTGTGTGATAAGAGGTGGTAATAACACTTTATCAGTGATAACGATAGCAAGGCCTGCTCGCGTAACTGGCCGCGCGAGGCCGACAGCCCGACAGGCTGACACGCATGTGTGAGTCGCTGTGTGGAAATGAAAATGATGCAATCAATTTCTAGGGTTCTCTAATCATTGAATGATACATGATGCGCTATTACTAATAAAAAGGGATTATTTAATAATTTCATTAAAACTTAGACTCAGTTAATTTCAGTATACTTTTACTTTTATTTTATTTTTTATTTTTAATTATTATTTGATTATTTTATAGGCTTTTAGTGTTTACCGTTAATACATTACAGGGTTATAGATAAATATTTGAATGTGATAATTATTAATTTTTTATTATAATGAGTACTTATTTATTTTTAACATGCTCATGATTTATTTGCTGTTGATTTTAATTTTTAAAATTAATTACTTTAACCTTTATACAATACCATAACATACAATAAAAGTAATTCATAAATTATTGGTGAAAAATTGCATGTCTAAAATTTGAAATGACATATTTTTTATTGAGAGTTATTTTATATTGACTATAAAATACTCCAATCCAGCGGTATTATATCTTCGTGTATTTCAATAGCAAAGTATCCATTACGATTATAAAACGATTTCTTTTATCTTTTATTGTTTTATATGCTGATTAAAAAATTAATTGCATATAAGCGATGTATTTGTAAGTTGAAATATTACTTTGTAGATTAGTACACGTGTAGAATTTATGTTTTTTGCTATTTATTTAATTATGAAGAATGCAGGTTCAAATCGAAAACATTAGATACATTTACCATTAAAAAATAACATAAGTAATTTAACCAATTTAGAATTTAGTATAGCATTTGCATAATATGCTATATTTATATTTACTTTCGATACGTTACTATATATTTATTGCTACATCCATACATACATCTAGAAAGCCCTTGTATTAGTAGTATATTGAGTATGCGTTTATTATTTAGTAATATTGACTTATGATGACTATTAAATGTTTCATGCCACACTATAAGGAAAATAAGCGTTAGTAAAATAATATTCGTTATACCCAGAATAGGGATAGTCATTTATACATCTGACACGTACATAAATATATACATTCGAGTTGTGTTATAAATTTCATTGGAAGCTAAATAATTTAATGAAAATAGAAATAAAGTTCAACTCACTCAATTCAAGGCTTACTTTTTTTATTAACTGCTTTACGATGGTGATGCTGATGATGTGATGATACTTTTGTTATACTTATAAGAACCACTCAGCTTGCATTAGAACTAATTATGTTTGGAATTGAAATCGTGAAACTTCAGAAAACAAAACGGAAGACTTCGACAAGTCTGACATATCTTTTAAGATTAACTATAGTGGCGAAAAGGGGGTGGGTAAGATGAGATTTGACGAAGTGTTGGAAACGAACAACGACATGTTATCGAGTGGACACCACATGGGAAAAGAGGAGGGCCTCCAAGCTCAGGATGAACTTAAAAGACAACTGGATGACAAGACTTAAAAAAGATACAATGATTGCAATGGCAGCAATTAGATAGGAAAGTCTTATACTGGCCGAGGATAAATAAGACATACCATTATTTTTCAATGTTGAACATGAAATGTATTGTGATTGGTGAATGTGTAATGGTCCATTAAAGTAAAAGTTATTATTGTACTTCAAATGCTGTTGTCATAAATTTTCACTTGTGATCTTGAATATACCGACCAGTGAGAATGCCTGACAGTACTTTTATTACAGGGTAGTATGTACAGTGTACAGAACGTATACGTTTATTGAAATAGTAGATGGTAGAAAGTGACATACTCTCGATATAGCGTTCGTTCGACGATATCTATCAGTCTAAAATACACTCTTTATTCTTTCAATACATTAAAGGAAATGACGTGATATACCTACTTAATCCACAACGTGAACAGAACCTTATAGATTATAGAACCTTATATATTAACCTATTGAATAGCTGACGTATTTTTTTCTGCTAACGGAATATCTGCATGAGGGTACAATTTTTACAACGTGTAATAAATAAGTTAATTTAGCTGTCCAAACCATGCCCCGCGGACCGCATCTTTTTTTTAAATTATTTTTCTTCTTTGTTTAAATCGCAAAATGTAATTTTTTTGAACATTTAAAAAATTCTACGCATTTTGTATTATTCAACAAATATTTAAATGACCTTTATGAGCTGTTACAAAAATGTAAGTTTTTAATATAAAGTTTAGTTTTTCCATTTGTCTATTATGGCAATGAATTTAGTTTTTAGGCGTTACCGTTTTTTTTTTAACTTACATTTTTTACCTTTACATACAATTCAATAATAATCATTAATGTTCCCCGTACGTGCATTTTGTGCTATAAAAAGTGCTTCTTTTTTATTCGTTACCGGTTCAGACGATATTAAATTTGAAACATTTTGGTGCTTTCTCTATGAGTCGGCATTTCCGTACTAATTGCCGGCTACTGATACTTAACCTACATTTTATTTTCCTTACATTTTGTATACGAAATTTCTTCGTAATTTGCTTGTAACTAGTGCACTGCGAGCTCGTTGTGTGGTAAAAAAACTTTTTGTTATTGAAGCTTTCAAAAGTTTTGCGAAAACTGATATGTTAGGGCAACGGCTGTGGTATTAAAATCCTGCAAATTTAGACGATTATAACTTTTATAGTTAATGTAGGAATATTATTTTTAAGACTTAATGGCTATTGTAACTCACAGCTGATGTCAAAACAGCGGTAAACACTATGACACCAATAACTAAGACGGTTGTCCTTTAGGTACCATCACTCGCGATAGCAAGAAGTGATAGCAAGAATAAAATCTAATAAAATTGGTAAAACCAAACCAAGGATCTTCCAGACCGGGTTCTAAGAACGCGTGGAGCAGACGGACTAAATCGATATTGCCAAGACAACCCTCCCTCAACTCTAACTTAATTTATCACGCGTCTCGCCCTTTAGACTATTTGCACATAATTCCACCATTTCATTGCTTATGGTCTCATTTAATGTAATTTATCTATTGTAATTTGAGAGGAAAAGATGCCGGTAAGAAATGTTTACTCTATTTTATGTATGAGAAAACATTATATATGGTTTATAAATACAACTTATCTAATGAATTACATATTACTTATTATAAAAATAACTTATATAATAAATTATCTGAAAAATACAACTGTTACCAATGATTAGATAATAATAAACAATAATTAAAACAATATAACAATAAGAAATCTAGATTGTAACCTTACACATGCTACCCCAGTCATAGAATTAAATATTATGATATACGATGAAACACTATGGAAAAATGAGTGCAAAACTAGGTGTTATCCCATTACAGATTTCGATTTAAATAAATAAATTACAGTGTTGTAGATAATGAATGTATGGGAAAGCCTATAAATATCAATGAGGTATTTGGGAGGTATAAGGTATGAGTAGAATTAAAATCCATAGATATAATTTCTAGAAACTTAATTAACCAATCACCGCGAAACCTTACAATGAATTATGTGATATCATAATTAATGACAAATCATTATCATTTGTTATATTAAGTTGATTTAAGCCACAATGTCCGTGAGGCTTTATCGTGTAAACGTAAAGAGGAAACTCAAGATATCGATTTTTGCCGCCTCGAGCTACCTCTTCAGTAAGAAAACTTGACGGCCAAGGTCGCCTCAAGAAATGTTGCTATTTCTGGTTCAGTATCGATCACAAATGACCGTAACTGTGGAAAATTAAACATGTAATAGAAATGGTGCTTAGGTATTTTTCAAGTAATTAAAATGACACTGATTCTACAATTCTACTTTTTAACTATTACATGGAAAGTAGAAAATAACAGAAGACATTTTAATTTAATTTCAATATATGGGACAAGGAAAGGGAGGAGTAGCCTCCTAGGTAGGCAATGCGGTCGTCGACACGGCCAGCCGGGCAAACGAACTTTAGAGAGGTTCATGATATAAAACAAGGAATTTTATTTTCCCTACCAAAAGTGCCTCCGTGTCAACTGATTCCTAAATTGAAACAAGGACAAAATATTATATTTTCGTGCTATTCTCCATTAGGACACAACTTCAATACTAAATTAATGTAGATCATGGTGTCTAAAAATCTATTCATTACGTGAAATTATACAATTATGCGGTGTTTACACTGTTAGTATGTATTGTTTTAAAATATTGCTTACGCTCTTAGTACGAACCACTTCTAGCTTTTACAGCAAAACTAGCACAGTATGTTGCTACGTACACAGCGCAATCCACAGATCTGAAGTTATGTGTTCCTATAATCTTTAGCTTTTTAGGTTTTAACACCTTGTCTGCTAGAAACGCAGAAACGTGGCGACTATAGCGATCCCCAGATTACTAAGTTATGAACCGGTTCCATGATTTGATGCAATACTTCTCATGGAAGCAGGGTGAATAGTAAGTAATACTTCACGTAGAAGCAATGATGACCAATTTAATCTTTGTAGTCACAAAACTGTGATTTCATAGTTTTCAACGTTATGATTGCATAGCAAACCTCCCCTGTGCGATCACATGGCGTTCGGCGCAGACCCACACCCTCCTATACAGTATTTGTATAAACATTTTGCACCAGTCTGCGGGTATCGATCCCTCACCCCGCCCGGTGCAGTGTGGGGTGCGTCATGCGCAGGGTTGACGACTTTTCATAAACGCTCATTCATTATCACACAGCTTTTCTAGTTACATACAGTTCTGTTTCAGGAAAAAGATTTATTTACTTTTCTTTACAAACGTTTTTTATTTACTCGATTCGAGTAGCTAAGAATACGATAATAATAATATATAATAAGGTAATACGACGTGACAGTTTTTATATTTCTGCTGTGCTAGTAACTAAGTACTACTTTGTATAGTTAATTCGTTTTCAAAAATATACGTTTTCTAACATGACTATTACACCAACGTAGGTTCTAGGTATCTATACAAAAAGCGCTTGATACTAATAACTAATAATAGTTTAATAGACAAGTCTATTGGACGAAAAATCTGTTGTTACAATCTCAAATCAAATCAAGTCATCTGTTGGTTACAATTTATATTCCGTCAAAAATGACTCCCAGATACTTTTAAGACATTTTGAAGACTTAATTCGTAGTTGGAGTTAATGATTTTATGGCTTGGATTCTCGTCAACCCTATCCCTGGCGTCCATCTGAGTCACCGTTCACGCCCCTGGCGTTGCAGCCCGGAGCTATCGCGCCAGACTATAATTATTATTTGCTTTATTTCAAACAGATCTAATCCTCGCTACGGTCTGCCCGAACAACGAAAGAAGACTTCTTCTTTGTTCATTTTTATGAATAAGAAAGAGCCTATGGGCCTAGCCTACTTTGGCGTAGCCTTTACATTACGTACTTTATAAAATATCCAATTAAGCTATAATAATTACTAAAACTTCATCAATTATATAGTTTTAAATCGAGAGTCAAATCCTATCTAGAATAGTTGGTCCAAATTAACTCAAATCATCACAAATCATTTCATTCGTAACATTAGCTAAACCAATAAACATACCTACTGACGATATGCGTTACTGACTAAACCTGGCCAAAGTAGTCTCCATGTAAAAAGTAATAACGGGTGGTAGATCTTTCTTCTGGTCTTTTATTAACTGAGTCGGTAGTTGGTACCACAAGTTCGGTGCGAGGATGTTATAATCAACTTATACGGGACAAAAGTTTGTAGCACATTATTTGTAGTCGATTTCGTCACATCGAGGACAAGAAAGTTTATAAAGATTAAACGGTATTCGGTTAACAATAAAAATAAGTAACAAAATAAATAAAAATAGGTAACAATTTGATTTAAAAAAAAGCATTACATCTTATTATTTGAGGCCTAGAGAGAGAAAAAAGCCTATGTGCAAATTTACTACAGAGTTGATATTAATGTAAAACCTATATGACGATTTTTTTTGGAAAATAGGTATTTGTTTCCATGAATTTTATGTTTAACTGAAGTTCACAGAAGTAGAGTACGTTAAATAGGACAGTCCTATCGTCAACATACGTTTTATACATTAGCTATTGCACAGAAAATCAAACATTATGTAGGAATAGACTTCTATGATAAATAAGTAACGAATTTTCCTCCTACAGTTAATTAAGGTGATGAATAAAGTATACCCATAACTTTTTGTCTTATAATTATAATTAAGTAATACAAAATATACCGCTGTATTTTTGAAATTCCCTGAAACTATGTTGATAATTATTAGTTAATTATACACCTACAAAATACAACTATTTTGAAGTTTATATTCTTATCTATACCAACGTAAACTTGTTTTTTCTACAGCTGACCGTCAACAAGCATTACTTATCATTAAGTAGTAGACAACTTTACTAAAACATAATCTTCTGTTTCACACTGGGTATCAATAACTTGGAAATGTCAACGTTGTGTGAAGTATCGTACAGACCCATGAGTCACGCGTTCTTCAAACAATGACTCACTCACATCGATCAGCTACGACAAAACAATAACGATTTTAACAATATTAGATCATTATTTATTTATCGTTGATTATATTTTTAGAAATGTTGATGTCATAATTTTTTGGTAAAATCAAGTATATTATACCGTATTCATCACTTGTCTAAATTCTGATTAACTAATTTCTGGTAGAGACTAAGACGAAGATTTTGTTTGGATTCCCGCGCATTCTATTGACTTACTATAACGTGAATATAGTTGGTAGAATTTTATAACACCAAAGAGTAATTTGAATAATATAAAGGCAAACAGGACGCACATGTTTACATAGGTATTCTTTTGGACATACATAATTATGTATGAATTGGGAGTATCGGGACTTAAGGATTTATTACAGGAAACACATGTTGACATATTCTTTTGGACATTATGTTTTAATCAGAACTTTTTATCGTAATAATAGTGGTCTAAGACATGCTCCAGTCTCTAGTCTCTATCAGCGCCGGCATGTCTAACACTGACTAGGTATGTATTAGTGAGACGGGTTGACGACAATTTCCATTAAAATGACCAACCTAAAATACGTGGTAATGATCATTCAGCGAAGTCTATGTAATTATTTTTACGTAGAATTGTATGTGTAATTTTTTTATCGAAACAAATATTTCACTTGAATTAATGCGGATATTTACGATATCGACATAACTGATGATATCAAGGTGTGGCACTCTGAAAGATAATATTATTCTATCGTAGTTTGCGCTTTATTTTAAGTTACCTAATGTGTCCCAAAGGTGGGAAAAAGTACCCTCAATATGCATCCGTCCCTAATGCCCTATACCTCGTTCTTGCCAAACTGGTTAAAACGCGTTTGAGACCGGGTATGCTCCGCTGCCGACTACTACAGACCACCTCGTTGCCAGAAGTGAATAGGTTTAGCCTATGTTCACTTTCGTCCTTCATGTTGTCAACGATAACAAATCTAATGGTCAGGTAATTAAATTAGAATATGATCATTCAATCCTTTTGATTAATTCTCGATTATTTTTGGTGAAAGCAATAAAGTTCAATATAATGAATGAATTAAAATGAACTTATGATTTTGTGCTTGGCTCAAAATATCATGTAACACTGGTAAAGCAGCAACCAGTATATAACTGTAATGACAGAGCCTGTTTGCCTGTACATTAACGCCTGCCTTATGTATGGAAACGATTCACCAGGCGAACAAATACTTAATATGGTCACAACGCACACTGAAATAGTTAGTTCTATTTTTAATTGGAGGATAATATACCACTGTAGGAAGCTTGTATGTTTACAGGAAAACTGAAACTGTATTGTGGGTTATTCTATAATTCCCGGTAGCACTTTGTAGTTCATTAGAAGCTTAAAGTTAAATACTTACTTATAATAGTTATTATTAAAATTATCTATGTATTTAAAATTCATTAGTTGTTTTCGTAATTTCTTCTACGGACGGAAGAATTTTTAAAATTATTTTTATGTATGATAAACATATATAATTAACACCTTTTGTCGCATCGAGATTATCTTATTTCCTATCCATATAATATAATAAGCAGACGCAATCACTTGACTAAAATAATCAATTCCTAATTAGAGAAAGCAAAAAAGTGTTGAGGAGTGCGTTGCTGAAGCCTAATGTTAATTCTATTATTTCACTTGAATTGGCACAGTAGTTAATTACTCATGCGTCGCTAAATGAAGAAGGATGTAGTTATTTACAAACTTTTTATGTAAGTTGCAATGTATGTTTGTCCGGGGGGAATCTTGCAAGTTATATTTCCACTTATTAAAATTTTACATGATAGCTAGTGCACAAGTTTGCTCCCAGTAAAGACACACTTGTTAACCAAAATGGTACTTTATAAGGTAAGGTGGTGTGACGTCAGACGCATGAAAAAGTTCCAAACCAATTGTTTCTATACCGTTCAAATTGAATACAATACAGTATAATAATAATTATTAAACACATTAAACTCACATCTAATAAATTATATTTATTTGTATATATTATAATTTTATTTATTTTATCTAAACGTGTGTAAGTGAATATGATGACGTGTACCAAAAGGCATGATTATATCATAGGATGAGATTTGAAGCAAATATTACTTTAATATACTAGTAATATACCTTTTTCTACAAATCCAAGCTTTATAACACAGGCCAATGAGTCTAAAATGAAGTCGCCTTTTTTAATTGTATTGATAATGGTCACCTATTCCTATTCTGACCACCAGCGGCAGTCTGAAATTTTTAATACAAATTATTCGATCATTATTGAATATCGATTTATCGTATAGACCGATTATACAGTAAGTAACTAAGACGAGATCTAAAACAAAAACACTCTTTAATGTGCATATGTGCATGACACATAGTGTTGCAATATTCACTGACTCAACTTTTATATAGATTATCGACACAAAATAAACCAGTGTTTTGAGGAAATCTGAAAAAATACTCATGGTAGACTTGGTTGTATTAGGCAATTGGCAGTGCGTCATACTCGCGAACGGATGCCGGGCGAGCCGATTTTTTTCCTTTCTACAGTCTAATGACACATGCACACTGTGAATCTCTTCACAAGTTGTGAATACCGGGCCGGACATTTACTTCGCGAC
>DWFC01000714.1:0-10009 GCA_018247075.1 Hasora chromus | reverse complement strand
TCGCATTCGCGCCGTGCGCCCTCCTTGTCCTGCGCGCTCAGCTTGTCGCCCGCCTCCTCCAGCGCCTGCTTCACGCCAAACGCGTATGTCTCCAGCTGGTTGCGCGCCGCCACCCGCTCGCGCTGCTGCTCGTCCTCCTCCTTGTATCGCTCCGCTTCCGCCAACATGCGCTCTATCTCAGCTTGTGACAGCCGTCCCTTGTCGTTCTTAATCACAATGTTCTTGCTACGCCCGGTACTGTTTTCTTTGGCGGAGACGTTAAGGATGCCATTCGCATCTAGGTCGAACGTGACGTCGATCTTGGGCACGCCGCGCGGCGCTGGTGGGATGCCTGTCAGGTCAAAGCGGCCGAGCAAGTTGTTGTCCTTAGTCATTGCGCGCTCGCCCTCGTACACCTGAATCGTCACGGCCGGCTGGTTGTCCGAGTAAGTGGTGAATGTCTGAGATTGCTTGCAAGGAATCTTAGCGTTACGCTCAACAATCTTGGTCATGACGCCACCGGCGGTCTCTATGCCTAAAGACAGGGGTGCTACATCCACTAGTAAAACGTCCTGAATCTTGCTGTGTTGCTCGCCGCTAAGAATGGCTGCTTGAACTGCTGCGCCGTAGGCTACAGCCTCGTCTGGATTGATCGACAAGTTAAGTTTCTTACCACAGAAAAAGTTCTGCAGCATGCTCTGGATCTTCGGAATACGGGTTGATCCGCCGACGAGCACGACATCGTGAATGGAACTCTTGTCCAACTTTGCGTCTTTGAGTGCCTTCTCGACCGGCTCCAGCGTGCCGCGGAATAAGTCAGAGTTTAGCTCCTCAAAGCGCGCTCGGGATACTCGCGTGTAATAATCGATACCCTCGTACAATGCGTCTATCTCGATGGAAGCCTCTGTGCTGGATGATAGAGTCCTCTTGGCGCGCTCGGCAGCAGTGCGCAGACGACGGAGAGCGCGTGGGTTGCTGCGGAGGTCCTTCCTGTACTTGCGCTTGAATTCGTCTGCAAGGTGGTTCACGAGGCGATTGTCGAAGTCTTCACCGCCGAGATGCGTGTCGCCGGCTGTGGCTCTTACCTCAAATAGCGAGCCCTCGTCTATAGTTAAGATGGACACGTCGAAGGTACCACCGCCCAGATCGAAGATAAGCACGTTCCGTTCACCTTTGAGGTTCTTGTCCAGTCCGTAGGCCAGCGCAGCAGCCGTGGGCTCGTTTATGATGCGCAACACGTTTAGGCCAGCTATGGCGCCCGCATCCTTCGTTGCTTGCCGCTGGGAGTCGTTGAAGTATGCAGGTACTGTGATGACTGCGTCTCGCACGCTCGATCCCAGGTACGCTTCGGCGGTCTCCTTCATCTTCATCAAAACCATGCTACTTATCTCCTCCGGTGCGAACCTTTTCGTTTCGCCCTTGTATTCTACTTGAATTTTTGGTTTGCTGCAGTCATTAATGACTTTGAAGGGCCAATGTTGCATGTCCTGCTGAATTTTTGGGTCGTTGAACTTGCGTCCGATCAGTCGCTTCGCGTCGAACACCGTATTACTGGGATTAAGAGCTACTTGGTTTTTAGCAGCATCGCCAATCAGCCTCTCCGTGTCTGTAAAGGCGACATATGACGGCGTAGTTCTGTTGCCTTGGTCGTTCGCGATGATCTCCACGTTTCCATGTTGCCAAACTCCGACGCAGGAATATGTAGTTCCAAGATCAATTCCGATGGCTGGCATTTTTTATTTTGTATAATGCTTCTCTTTCTCTCTGTCTCTTTCAAAAATTGCTCAAAGTAACTCTTTTCAATACTCGATTGTCGTAAATCGCTCTGAAATTAATTTCCAACGAGCACTTTGCTTGTAATATCTAAGCTTTGCTTCGTATTCAAATACTGAATGCTTTGCCGCGCTCGCTTCGAGTATTTATACTTACTGGAGCTGGCGAATCACATTCAAGAAATTTCTCGAAACGGCAACGAATCGACCAATCCAATTCATTCTATGGCAGAACGTTCTCGAATGTAATGGAAGCAATCTCGCTTGACAAGGATGGAGTCACCGTAAATGCCAATGTTAGAATGAGATAGAAAGATCTGAGCTATTATCATAGGGTTACGTGTTGAATACAGGGTTGCAAGTTTATAATACTTCCACAGGTATGTGGTAAGGTAAAAAAATTTCAAGTGTATAGATAGAATTCTCTCGTAGTTGAAAATTCATTTAGATTTTATTGTACCAAATTCCCTTTTATTTTTGTCCAATTATTATTTTAATAAAATTACATATGATGTCTATGTGATTTGTTTGAACCAAACTATCGAAGTGTTATTAGTATTTAGCCTAATGTATATAAGTTGCAGTTACCGACGGACGACTGTCATAGTATGGGGTTGTTAGGGAATACTTCTAGTTAGGTCGAAGATTAGTAAAAAGAATATGATTAAACTATGTATCATAATCAACGTTCCATGTTTTAAAATGGTACTTTTGAAGCTGTATATTACGTACTGAATGAAAAATGTTAACTATGTGTTTATTATATATATGTTTATCATTTATTGCATAGACTTGACGTTTACTATTATGTTTATTTTAATGTGAGGTTTATAAATTTTAATTTATAATTTTATGGTAAATACGAATTTAGGGGTTGGTATCCCCGTAGCCATTGCGGTTGCCGTGGAACATTCGAGAATGACTGAACCAATATTGTTTCCTGCTCGCACCTATGTATTTCTGTCCCTTTCACAGTACTATTATAGTCTAAGAGTAAGGAATGCATTTTTAGTTAATTTTATTGATTTAATTTTTTTATAATCGAAAATAACTATTATTTAGCCTTTACTAGCATAATTTCAGTTTTCACATAAATCGTAAATGCATGTTAGAGTCTTTTAAGGTCGCTGATAATAACATTAAGTAAGAACAAAAATATTTTTTTCAATATTTAATTATTAGGGTAATTACGACCGCATTCATAATATTTGTCCCAAGAGTAAATTAGTCTTATGCCCGTTTTCACCAACAGATTCCTAGTGCACTCTTAGTTAGGAATCTCTTAGGTTAGAATTTGCCTTAAATATTTATTTAAATTATTTTTCATGATCTTCATAAACAATCAAATACGTATATCTATCACCTAGCTGGGAGAAGTTTTGCCGAATAATATCTGCCTGCTAAATACAATTTAAGTATCCGATCAGGATTTAGGTGGCCCGTAAACATTGGTGAAAACGAGCATCAGTTTTTTAGAATATCTTCATATTTATATAATATATTTAATGTCTCATTTAATTAATGCACATACTTTATAAATGTTTCTATCAGTATAAATGGTAAAGGATTCGTGATCTAAAGAGTTATGAGATCATGACCTTTACCTATTTTTGACCCCCCCAACTCTCAGATTAACTCTACGTACGAATGGATATAATATATAAGATTTTTTTGACTTTCCCTATGCCTGAAATGTAATAACGTAACTCAACGTAAAAGCCTAGTTAACTTCAATCAGTTAGATGTTGTTTAAAATAATTAGCTACACCAACATTTATTATAATATAAGTTATAATTGCAAATAAATTACACGAATACGTATTATAAAATTTAACAATCCGCTTCGTTCCTACAGCCAGCTCATAAACTATGCGGCATTTTCGGAATATTCTAGAACTTGTCTTCTTTCTCTTTTTTTCACATCGAAATTTTATATCTCGCTCTCATATTGCAGATATCAAATGTTCTAGAAGGGCAATCCGACCAAATACAAGAGACAGGTCTGACAAAGACTACAGCACATCTCGGCACGGCTTTTTAGTTTATAAGTGTAATAATAATGCAGATGATTCCCCTACCGAGTATATAAGCTTTGCGATGACGTGTTACTCGAGATTCTGCCTTCGTTAGTCCAGCAGTTAAGTCGTTTTGTAATTGTTGAGTCAAGTAATAGCGGTGGTCCACACCCATTTTGTAAAAATGAATAATATAATCATTAAATGTGAAAATAACATTACAAAAGTAATTTGGACGAAACACACGCTAAGAAAATTTAAAGCGACATGAAGCAAGTCCAAGAAAGGTGAACTCCATAATGGCTGCCGCATCGCCAGGTTGACGTGTCATCCTTTTTCGCAAAAAGCAGTGTCCCTAGGAGACATAGGAGGAAACATAAGGTGCGTACAAATCTCAATTGTCATTTACGGGTTTTTTGTTACTATTACATAATGGTTTGCGATAATACGTCATAAAAAGTGGCCCCTCGGCGGCCATCTTGTTTTACATTATTACGACGTCATTTCAACATAGATTTAAGATGTCTTGTCGGTTTTTCATATTTAGGTAACATTTCGGTGTAGTAGATAATATGTTCGTTAAGTATGCTCATTCAATTTAGGACGTTTCTTAAATATTATAGATTGATGAGAAATCAATAAAACGTAATTTAATGGAGACTTTCGTTCAAATCGACATTATTTGAATAAACACCATATGTTGCAATTTCATAAAAAGTTGCCATCATGTATTCTCCAACTACTAAATGCGTTTTGAAATTCTGAATTGAATTGAATTCTTGAATCTAAGAAAATATTTTTTAAATTCATACTCGTGTCAAAAACTATCACGGCATACAATAATTAATTTCAGAATCATTGTTGCAACATCTTGGGAAACATTCGTAATTATTTGTTTTCATGATTTCAAAAAGTTATGAAATTCAATTTGAATTTCAAATACTGCATAAATATGACGACATTGAAGAATGTGACTTATGTATTAGGTACGACATTTTTAAGAGTTAGTCAAAACATTCATAAACTATTTTACTTAAAAGGAATAATTTTACTTTGCGGTAAATATTTCCTTAAACGTTAACCGTCCTTCGATAAGGAAGCAAATAAAGTACGATATTTAACTTAATTGATATTTATTTTTATGGGGAGTCATTGCGAAATAACATAGCAAAAGTATTTCCGTTACGATTTTACATCTTTTAGTGTATGGTATTTGCCAGACAGGGATAGAGACGCATAATAGTTATAAGTTATCGTAGTCGATCATGGACTTATTCATAAGATCTGCATGTACCAAAACATGTCATTGAACTTCGGTTTTAAAATATAACAAAATGACTAAAATTTTTGAAGCGATGTTCGTGGTCATGTCAACTTTATCTTCATATCTATGTCTATTCTATAATTGTATTTATATTATTACAGGAATATGTTTTATAGTGGTACTAATATATTTATAACGCTTGTTCCTACAGACACCGTTATAAATCGTGAACCACATACACGCGCGGGCCTGCAGGTCTATACCTCCATTCTCCATCGGGTCCTTTGTCGCTCGGTATATAACCGGTCCACAACAGCGTAGTCCAGTCCGTTACAAAGTTAAAAGGGTCTTCTTATGTCAGACAAATAGGTCATCTATTTGTCTTTTTAAAAGGTATTATTAAACTTTTAGAATAAGTTCTAACATTCTCGTTTATATTGTCCTTTACAAACTAACAGCACACAGTATATAAAATTAGATTAACATCGCTTCGGTGTTAATGGTTATGATTTTTTATCCAAAGAAGTATTTATTTGAACGGTTTTGTTTCAAACCATTATTTCACGTTTTCATTTTAAGGATTTTGGATTGACATTTAGCATCGAATATTGTTTTAAATACAATAGAAACGCATAAGTCTTCTTAAGGAAAAAAATCCAAGGATATCGCAAGATTTCCTTCAATACGTGTGCTAGTACTGGTCACTCACAGTGCACTCAGTGCTTGACTTGTCTCTTTCTTAATTAAATAAATGAAATGAATGAATTACACAAAATTTCTACTTTTCTGTAATGGGTATCACATTGATTTTCAGATGAATTATTTAGGTGCGTTGGAGCGGCAAGCTTGTTCGTAGGCGTTAAGGGTTGCAGTTGTAGGCAGCAGGTTGACGTGTCCGTGATAACTTTCCGTGCATTGTCAATCAAAAACCGTTTAACAAAATACTGTAATTATAATGAGAATTTAAAAATGTTTTAACATGATTAAATTGAAGTTTTGAACTCCCCTATATTTTATTTCTATAGGCTATTTTCACGTTTAGTTTAGAAATGCATTGAAACCAAAAGCAGGAATATGGCAATTAGAAGATGTTAAAAAGAGAAGCTTGATGGCTGTGTTCGGCTGTCTAAACGAGGATAACGTCTATTCAATAATAACCGAATGACACTATGTGTAAGCGAGGAGTAATACGACAATATATTCGTTTAGATAATAAGTTAAAATAATTTCATTTTTCATATGAGCCACAATAGGTATTATTACGCAATCAAATGTATTGTTTACTTAAATAAACCAAATAAACAAAAAAATACGTGAATCCAAAAAAATAGCTATGAATTTTCTAATAAAAAACGTAAGATAACAAAACTAACATTCAAATTGTTATTGGCTTTAAATTACCATTACAACTTCATGATTATATTTACGAATTGAAATAAATATATTAAATTTATGAATATTAAAACTATTATGTTATGTATTCATATTATTATATATCCATGTTTAAACAAAACTTATGATTATATATATAACAACAACTAAAAATTTGTATATTATATTGTAGTTTTTTAGATATTTTAATACTTTTATGCAATTTACGGAAATATTTGATCAGCATTTTCTAAGTAAATGCATTATTTTGTTTGTTGTTTAATTTTTGTCCTTGTGCCGTGTTGAAAGTGAGGTCAGTTGTGCCATTGATATTTAAATTTTGAAATAGGATATTGATTGAATTATAACATTTCCAAATACCAAAAAAAAATCATTTTATATAAATCTTTTATAGTTGATGAACGTTATTAATCCATTCGGAGAATAAATAATAGAACTTCACGAATTTTTTTACTATTAAAAACAAATGGATAGGTTTTTAAATTAAATCCGAGGTGAAAAGTAGTAGGTAACGGTTGCATTACCCTGCCTTCAGAGTAATACAATGTAACAAAATGTTTTGTTTCACTTTTCCATTGTGAAGTCATAAGTACGTAATTAAGAACAACATAGTATGTTCTATCCTTATAACATAGCAAATTATATTTCTTAGGAACAATTTGTATTAGGAAAATTGAAGTAATGAATGGGAAAAAGAGAAATATAAATAAACTAATAGCTGACTACAGAAATAAGATTCGTACGGCTGAAGTAAAATTATTTGTAAACTATATTAAGGAAATACAAATAATTGGCAAAATTGAACTAATAGGTTAAATGGTTTTATTGGTTACTAAAATGTCTAAAACTATTCTTATAATACATATTTAAAAGCAGGACTAAACAAATTATTTCTATAGTAATATTAATACGAAATAATTTCCAAAACTACGATTAACATGTCAATAAATTGTGAGTTGTTGTGAGTTGCATTGAGAATGAATACAAAAAAACCTCAATTTTTATGTGAGAAAAACTAGGAAGATTAAACTAATTAATTCCATCAAAATAATTTATTACTTAAATAAGGAAACTACAATGTTTGAGGTTATGGCCGACTGCATAACAGATTTGTGCGTCTAAATATTTGTAAAAAGAATGAGGAAACATAAATAAATTATCTCTCTTGAAGCTAATATTATTTAAAGGCGGAATTAGAAATAACGATGATTAAAAAAGTAAATGATGATTGATGCTTAAAAATTTGTAAAAAGGAAAATGAAATAAATTATTTCAATATATATGTCATATAAAAATGTTCAAAAGCGGAATTTGGCATATCAATTTTATGGCTGAGTACTAAAATGACGATTCTTATTTCTAAATATTATTAAGCATAAGTTAGAAAAATAAAAATAATATTAAAGGTACTATTTAAAACAGCTAACGATGTAATTCTGAGTACAGAACGATCATAAGTATCTTCAATAAAGATAAGAATTAATTGAAAAACGGGAACTACTAATAGTGAGTTTATTGTTATGGCGGATTACAAAATCAAATATACCAATGAATTAATATTTTCAAGAATAGTAAGGAAAATTCAATAAATGATTTACATTAAATATAGATAATTGAAATATTACCACTGAGTAAAGAAACGACGACGTATGCATAAGTTATTGATAAGAGAAAGTTGAAAATGTATTATTGGAATCAAACAATTCCATAATAGCTCAGCGCATATAGGTCGGGCGTATGTCCATTACCCCTCTTGCAACCACAACCGGGAAAATAACATAGGTAAATAATTTGATAATAAACTATATTATTGTTCAAAACTGGATACTAAATAATTTAATGTCATTTTTCTAACACCAAAAACAATAACTCTAATGTCTAAGCAGTTAGAAGTATGAGGCTGAGTACAAATTAGGACGATTCTAAATATTTGTGAGCAGGCTCAGGCTTCAATAATTTGATTCTAAATCATATTGCATTAATAAAAACATTCAAGTTTTTGTCAGCGTCAAATCATCGTAGAGTAGAAATAATCGCCGATTATTAAAAAAATATGTAGTTCATTATATTTTATTTCTTAGGAAACAATTTGAATAGGGGAAATTTAAGTATTATATGGAAAAAGGAAAATAGAATTAAGCTATTGGCTGACTACAAAAACAAGATTGGTACATCTAAAGTCTAATTATTTGTAAACTGCATGAAGAAAATGCAACATTGAAAAGTGGAATATAGGAAATCAATGTAATGGCTAAGTACTAAAATGACGACTCGAATGTCTAAATATTAGTAAGCCGACGTCAGAACACTAAACTAATTTTTATGTTACTCTTTAAAAAAACTAATGATGTAATTCTGAGTATAGATCGATCATAAATATCTTCACTAAAAATAAGAATGAATTGAAAAACGAGAACTAGTAAGTTTATTGTTATGGCGGACTACAAAACAAAGATTAGTATGACAGAATATTTTTAGGAAGAATAAGGATGATAAATAAACTATCTACATGCTATATAAATAAGATTGTCGTAAGGAAAGAACAAAATAGTTGAAATGTTACAACTGAGTTTAGAAACGACGACGTACGCATAAATATTTGTTAAGAAAAAGCTGAAAATACGAAATGTATTATTGGAATCAATCAATTAATAGTCATAATGGCTCGGCATAAATAGGTGGGTCGCATGCCTATTTTTCCCCCTTCGCAACCACAATCAGGAAAATAAAATAGGTAAATAATTTGATAATAAACAAAATTATTGTTCAAAACAGGAAACTGAATAATTTCATGTTTATTCTGACACTAAAAACAATGACTCATATGTCCAAACAGTTGAGAAGAATGAGGCTGAGTACGAAATAGGACGATCTAAATATTTGTGAGTAGATTCAGGTTTTCTGAATTAAATAATTTGATCCTAAATAATATTGTTGAGAATAGTAACAACATGGTTAAATATTATGGCTGAGAACAAAATACCAATGACTTTTTGTAGAATAGCATACAAATATGAGAATCAGCCAAATGAAACTAATTGATTCTATTAAATAATAGTATTGAAAAATAAAATAATTTATTATATATTATATTATATTTGATTAATGTGTCTCTAAAAATTTATGAATATGGTAAAAACTGCAATGTAAAATGTTTTGACCGATTATAAAACAGTTTTGCATGTGTATTTGTAATAATACTATTAAAAACGTGCAACTAGATATAAAGATAATAAGTATACTTCAAAATTTTTAAAGAGATTGAAGGATTTTAAATAAATTATTATTTTGTATCAAGATATGTCAAATTATTGAAAAAAATGTCTAAATATTAGTATTCTGACGTCAGAAAGAAAAACTATACGTAATAATATTATTATGAAACAGCAAGATATTATAATTCTAAATACAAAACTACAAAACGTAAGGTTCATTGAAAATAAGAAAAAAATAACGGAAACTAGAACGAAGATATAATTCTGAGTACATACCGATCATAAGTATCTTGAATAAAAATAAGAATGAATTGAAAAACGAGAACTAGTAAGTTTATTGTTATGGCGGACTACAAAACAAAGATTAGTATG
>DWFC01000713.1:0-10011 GCA_018247075.1 Hasora chromus | reverse complement strand
GTTCCACTGGGTCTGTATCCCAGTCATAGATGTCATGGGCTGAAGTAGTCATTTACCTTTATGCGTACTCGTGTGCTATCTCATAATATAAAAGATATTTAAAATATTGTTTGTAAATCAGCAGTTCATCTAATCAAGTCATAAGGAACATTAATAAGAAAAAGTAAATGTGATATTGTGGTAAATGTCAAATAAAAAAAACCTTCTCACCTGCCGCATAGCAGTGAGGAATCCTTGGGGATTAAAGAATCCAGTCATCCAGAAAGTGTGCGGTCGGCCCGTGCGCAACCAAGTACGATACTGTTGTTCACGCTCCAAGAGTTCAGTGTACCAGAACCCTAATGTTGCCGACTCCCACGACACCTGAAAATTTAGAAAATGATGATGTAGTAATACTATTATAACCTTGCGGTAAGTAGCAACTGAATCTTTCAATAAATAAACGACAATATTCTACGATGATCCAGACAATTACCTTGAGCCATTGTTGAGGAATTCTAGCATCATACATCGCATCCAGAGACTCCCGTAATCCTTGACTCATAACAATGGTACCGTCAATGGCCAATTTTAGATCGCAAAGTGTTGTGTGTACTGTTTTTATGACGCGTTGAATACGATCTATTTCTTGTCTGAGAATTTAAAGTCAATTTAATTGATTTAAATAAAAAAACATCGTTTTTGATTTAGAATAAATTTCAATTTCTTAAATAAACAATACAGACAACTTATAAAATAATTCTCACCTTAAAAATATATTCATGGGAAGGAATGCGCCCATTTTCTGCAAAGCTTCTCGAACTTCAAATGTCACATATTGTTTCGGAAGCTTTTCTAACATATCCTCAGCCAATCGGTATACAATAGTTTCCCTGGTTTCTCCTCCTTGACTGCCACCTTCTTTTGGCTGTACACTCAGTATGGTGTCTAAAATATCTTTGGCACTGTTAATTTGATAAGTTATATCAGCGTTGCCATGCAACCCAAACACTTCCGGTGTATCCGTTAAAGGCAATTGATTAATGTAATCGACGTACCCTTGTAAGTTTCTGGTTTGTGGAACTTTATATCCCTTATAAAACTCGAAACCAGGTCTGAGCAATACGTCACAAAACCACACATTGGTAAAAGTAGTTAGTAACCGTTTATCGAAATCGTCCGTCACTCTACCACCATATTGCACTTCCCCGAGCATGTAGCAAATTGTTGGCCAGGATATACCTTTTTTTGGATCGATTTCATCCAGATGATTTTGTATGAACTGGACACTGGCAGCATAATCTGCTTGATTAAATTCGTAGGGAATGTTCCATCCTAGAGGTCCAAACTTTCTCCTTTCTTGAACAATCGTATGTAAAAAGGCAACTGCGTATAAAAGCGGAGGCCATTGCGATAAAGATGAATAATCTAAAGTATCTTGAGTTATGTTTTGATATGTTCTTTTCATGCTGGCTCTTATACCCTGCGGAGGTTCATTGGTGAATTTTATAGCCATCTGCAATAAGCCGATGGGAAAGTCAGTATGTACTTCTGTAGTAAGCCAAAGCCGGAAAGACTCTTGAATATGTTCAGTTTCAATAAGTGCGTCCATTGCTTCTACGCAGAATGGTAGTGACAAATGAATATTCTGCAGTAACACCCAACCTCCTTCATTCATAGAATCTGATATCATTTTACGAGCTACTATTTCTTGACCTTGTCCCATAGATACTGCCTTAAGAACTGTAATAAAGAATAAAATACATATTAAAACATTTAAATAAAATGATAATACGTAAGTCCTGTGAATGTATATAAAGAGAATTACCAATTTCTTTCGCCTTCGCGAGAGATGCAATTTGCGTTGAAGGGTCTGATCCAATGGAGAGAATACAAATTAGGGGAGTGCGTGGCTCCGACTCCTCCCACGTGGCTTCCAAGTTCAGAATACAACCCTCACCATATTCAGGTCCCAGTGAATCTACACATAAAAATATAAATGTAATTTTTTGACTAAGTCATGATTTACGCGTCAATATGTTCTTTAATATTATCAGTGGCTTCCGCAGAGATATGGTTTAGGGGCGGACGACGATATTTTACAATTAAAAAAAAGAGACTTGCCAACAATATATTTTCTAGCCTGTGAGAGGGTTCTATCTGGACTCCAAGATCTAATGAGGAGCAGCTTTCTAAATACATCAAGACTTTCCTGAAAACCGCTAGGAATAACTTCCTCCTCAGGTTTTGCTTTTTCGTACCAAACCCGCCATTCCTTTTCATTGGTGGATATCTATAATAATAAATATATACATATAATATATGTCATAAATATTGTTAATAACTGAGTTCTTTAAACAATTACGACGATTTAATAATATTACTTACTCTGCTTAATACATCTGAAAATACTTTCAACTTGCTTATTTCAACTAAGTTTAGCCACGTTATGTCTAAAATCCATCTAAATGGCTTTGGCGCAACTGCATTTAAATCAAGTGAAGCGCCACCTTTTACAAATGCCACGAATTCATCGTGTGATATTAACCCTCGCTGACAATCAATTTTCATAGCAAGCATTAGTGTAAACAGAGCCTTGTGTCTCTCATATAAGCTCCGCAACGTAAATGCCCATACTTCGTGAGTTAAATATTTTAGAATTATATTAATTCTTTCCTCTGTGACATTACTTTTGGTAGATTTAGTGATAGAATTGTCGAATATATTTAGAAACTGCTTCAATGAATTTTGATACATGATGTTTACGTTGCTCATTTCCACTATTAGGAAATATAAAATAGATCCTCTAGCTGCCACAGCTCTAAACTCTTCTCGAGCTTTAATAATTTTTTTCTCAGTCACCTCGGCTACTTTAAGTTTTTCATTTACTTCTTCAGCTGTTGTTTTAGTGATCTGTAGTACTTGTATAAGCGCCTCATCGTCTACCAGTGATCCTTCAGATGATGTTAAACGGCAGAGCAAGTTGCTTTCCAATTCCTTCATACTTCTCTGGTTCTTCATAACAGATTCAAACAATGCTACACGTTCCTCCTCTAAGTCAGATTTCTCCATTAATATAACTCGACCCAATAACTGATCTTCAAGACCTTGCATCGTCACAGTAAAGTCTATTATAGAAGTTTTCGCGCTTATTTCAGGGGAATACGCTGGATTAGGTAATTTTGTTGTTATATAAAGCATGAATCCAGGCATAACATCACATTCTTTATCACCAACTATAACTTTTTCAATAGATCCAGATTTAATGAAATTCTTTTCTAAAACGTTGTCTATTACTGGATCTAATTCAACTCCAACATCTTCGATTAATAGTGGTCTTCCTAAAGACAGGCTGTCTTCTAAATGGGTCCGAAAATATTTATGATTTAGTGAAGTTATTTGTAGTTCGTTGGTGCTTTCTTTATTTTTTATCCAATTCTTTCCCTGACTTTGCGGGTCGACTAATAACGGGTATGAACTAGATTTTGTTACAATTAAAGCATTCTGCACCGAAAGCTCATCATTTGGAAGACCTTGTAATGTCCATTCTGATATTGTAGCACTCTCCACTAACATATTGGTTATATTTAAATTGTCGGTTACAGGTATTTGCTTACTTTTTAGAATACCCATCCAGGTATTAAATAAACTGTTTCTAAACTCTTGGTTATATGGGCCGCAATAAGACAAAAACCCTGTAGCCAAAACAACGTCACCAACTAGTCTTCCTAACTGTTCTTTAAAGTCTTTACTTTGTTGTGTCCACCGAATTTTTTCACCTCCAAGACCATTAATAAGCGCTGTAGCAGCGGTCATTTTTCTTAAACAAACATTTGCAGCATCAGTTAATTGTTGTTTTTCGGATACAGCAGATTCATACTGTTCCTTTACTTTTCTTAGTGACATTTCCCTTTCTTCAAGTTGTCTCTCCGCTGAGGCTAAATCTTCCATCGCAACCTAAAAAAATAATATATAATAATTTAGGGTTAAGCGATTTTCTTTTTTGCCTTCAAAGTATTCAGTTAACTTGGTTCAAATACAAAAGAAATTAATTCATAAACGTAATAAGAATGGTAAAACAATGTTATTTTGCACTGACCTTTAATCTTGCTTCTTGTAACAAAAGATTGGCTTTTAACGGTAATACTTCTTTATTGACGCTGTGAAAGAATGCCATGGCTTTTGTCCACGACAGAAGACCTGCTACATCACCGCACACTCGTTTAGCAGTGTCCATGTTGTAATCTTCCATTTCAAAGTATGGTAGAAGATGTTCAACCATTTCATTATTAATAATATCTTTCGGATAGTTTTGTAATTGTAGCAAAAAAGTTGTACTAGCCATCATCTGCATGAAACCAAGTATAAATTATATTAAGAATAAAATAGAAACAAAAAAGTTACATTACTTATTATTTATTAGTAGGCACTTTTATACCTTAAGTGATTCTGCCCAAGATGGTTTTGGGCATGGTGCAGCTGTGTCCGGTATTAAGGGATGAAGCCTTCTTTGAAAAAGAATAAGTACACAATCCATAATTCTCATAATTAAATGAGGCGGTCTTCCTAACTTTCGCACAGTAGCTATGTGCGCGGGCTTGATTGTATTTAAAGCAGCTTCGGCTTCTTCTAAGGCTGGTTTAGCGGCTTCCAATTTTATTTCTGCTTTTTCTTTTTCTTCAGCTATGTATGCTACTAAAGCTTCTGCTTTCTCTTTTACAATTTGAACTTGGTTCTTAACAATTTCAGCTTGCATAGCTCTTTCTGTCACTTCTGTTAATACGCGATCGGCTTTTTCTGAAGCCAAGGCTAGATCTTGTTCCATTACAGCTAAATCTTTTTTCAACACTTCTACTGATATTGATGCCTCGCGAAGTTTTTCTAAACCAGTATCCATCCTTAGTGCACCATCACCAAGCTCTTTCTGTTTCATTTGGTATATAGTCTTGTATCCGCCTATAAAACTTAGATATGATTTGGGAGTTACGTGAGATGACCTTCGAAATCTTTGAAAATATTCAGCTGATACTGTAGATACTACATCTTGTATTGTCCCCAAAACTGTAACTAATTCTTTTTTAACTTCCTTAGTACATTCTATTTCAAACTCGGCAAGAAAATGGTCAGCTACCGAAACCAGAGCATCCTTTGGCCAGGGCTGAAACCAGTCGATTGTGCAGCCAGAAATAAGTGCTGGAAATCGCAGAGCTCTGTATCTAAAAGCTTCGCTGACCTATAATTAAGAAAAAATTCTGCTAAAGTATGCTATGTAAATTTTTATATAAACAAAAACCATAAATATTCTAAAATTGATTATAAAATTACAAATCTACACTAGCCATTTTACTAAGATTTTTCAAGATCTAAAAGTGATACTACTACTTACTGGAGAAAAACATAAAACGACGTGCAGATTCTGACATGTTCTATTAAGAAAATACTCCATTACTAATTCATTTGTTAAAGTACGTTTTTGATTTTCACGTTTCATGATAGGTGTAAGCTCAGAAATAATTTCTTGTTGCTCATCTTTAGTGAATAAATTTGAAATTACGCCTGATGACAAAATATTATTTAAATATTCTAAGAAACCTTCCTCTTTGATGTCTAAATCGGTAAATATAAATGTGGTTCCTTTTCCTTGTACTCCACAAGATCTATAAAGTAACTTTAAGTCTTCAAGGAAATTTCCGACGTTGTAAGATCTGGTCAGTGCAATTTGGAATGAACGATAGCCAGCGATGAATGTTGAAAGTTTTGTAAGAGATTGCTTTCCAGAGCCTCCAACACCGACGAGCATAACATTACCTCTCGGGTGCCTTATTACCCGAGATATTTTAACCAAATGCAGCATAGCATCTGGAAAGAATACAAGATCCATTCCAGAACCTCGAACCATCTCATTAAATTGTGATAAAAACATATCCAAACGATCCCTCAGTTCACTGTAATCAAAAACTGGTTCATATACTTTGGGTAACTCCATATCTGCGTCTTCGCCTTCTTCACCGGTTGGTTCGGGCGCATCTCTGAAAACAAAAATTGATCAATAATTAAAAAGCTAAAACAGAATATTTGTTAAAAAATCATTATGTTTTTTATTGCACCTCATAAAATCAACAAACACTGGATCCTTTTCCATCATTTTCTTGTATTCAACCCCGAGCATCTCTTCAGCAATGTCATATAATGCTTTGTTAAACCAGTCTTTATCAGTTTGGTGAGTAAATCGATCAGAGAAAACTCTTGAACACTCATGTTTCCATAATAACATTAAGCATCTTTCAGATTCTATGACTGTGGGAAGTGTACCAACCATGCCTTGCCAAACTCTGGATAAATCTCTTAAGGAAAATACATAGTGAAACTTGGCTGGTGTTGGCAATAAATTTATTCGTGTCCGCATCCATAGTTCTCTAGTTAAAGGTATTACTTTCTTTATCAGTGACCTGACTTCCACAGTAAAACCACGTTTAGCATTATAATGACCTTCACCAATAACTTTAAAAATTTTATCTATAGAGTCGTTGTTAGGCAAAGGACAGTTAAATATAGCAAACTGACGTTTCAGCCTAGCAGGAATATCATTTCTACCTCCACCTTAAAGTAACAAAATTGTTGTTTAATGTAATATGATAATACATGAAATAGTAAGACAATATCCTTGTCTTTAAGAATCCCATCTCACAATATAATAATTACCTGGTTGTCCCATAGCACCCAAAAATTGTATATCGATTATTGTAGTAAAATCACCAGGTTTCTCTAAACTGTAAAACCCACCCATACTCATTGTTTGTCTTACAATTTCGTTTGTTATTTGATCGCCCCATTCATTTATTTGTGGCAAGTTAATATCGTCTATAAAGACTAACATTTTCTTACCACCAGGAGGTCCAAAAGTCATACCACTGCGTTTTTCGACATAACTCTCTATAGTTTTCTGAAACTGGTACGGGCTTGTAGCTGATGAGAAATTAAATGAACGGCCCATAAATTGCTCTGGATTAGCTTTCTTCATGTAGGCTTTCATCATGACTGTTTTAGCTGACCCCTGTTCTCCAAGTAATAATACTGCTTTTCCTTGCTTAGCGATACAATGTATAAGATAACTTATCCTTACGTTGTCTACGATCGGTACTAAAATATTAGAGTAATCTGGTGTTGCCGTATCAGGGTACATGTAATTAGTCATTAAGTCATCCCAAAGCTCCCATTTACCAGGATGCTTTACATAAAAATCAAACAGTATGCTTGGTTTATTAGTTGGGTGCTAAGGCAAGTCCAATATTTCAGCAAACGTTGTTTTTATATGTTTATCATATCGAATTCGATCCTGAGTTTCAAGAAGAGATCCAAAACCCCATATTAATGAAAATACATAAATTTTATGTAAATGTTCATGTGTAAATAGTACTATTTCTTCGCCCTTTTCTTTTTCTTCATCGTCATCGATGTCACCATTGACGGATTTGCTTGCTGAAGGGTCTTCTACTTCCACAATTTGCGGTGGCACTAGGCCTTCTAACAAATTTAGAATTTGGGATACAATATTGCTTTGAAGAACTCGCATACTGAAGATTAGATTTTGAGTACACCAAGTATATACATTAAGAAATGTTTGCTCGAACAGTTCACTAAATACTTCAAATTCTCGTGGCGATCGAGTTTTCAGCCAAGCACTTAGAACTGGAAAATAAATTTAGTTTACAAGTTTATAAAAACTACATGGGAAGTTTTTGCACCAGCAATATATAATTCAGAAGCTATTCTATTCTTTAAAAGTGATAAATATTAAAACGACCCAAAGAGCATCACGAGAAGTATTCGCGAAGTCTTGATGCGTGGAGACAAGGCTTTGAATTTAGAAGATTTAATCAAGGCAGATGTAAACACAGTTTTTTACCTGGTTCCCAATCCAATCCGGAAGAACTCATATACACCATTCCATTCCTAGACACAGTTGCTGGAGATGCATTATCTATATTCTCTGGTTCGAATATAATTTTCGAAGTTGGTGACATAGTTAATCGATCACCGTTGGCAAGAGTGAGAGTTTTATTATCGTCAAGTACTGAATTTAAATTTTCTATCCAGATACTGTCTACAGGGCCATCTAAAACCAACCATATATGTTCGCCGGTTTTTAATTTAAGAGTCTTTCTCCATAAAGCTGAAAATATTCCATCTGTCCAATCATTTGTGGCTACGTCCAGACGTCCAAACATTTGCGCTGCCGTAATTGCTTTTGGATTCATTCGCATTTCTCTGAAAAAAACATCGCATTTATTAATTAATTTGAAAAACATAAATAAAATAAGTCTCATCTATAACATACAAGCATAACACGACCGGTATGCGATGAAATGCCATTGGCGTAATACCAAATAATTAGTAACAGCAATGAACAATAAAACATAGCAAAAGTAATATAAAGTACCCAGAAAACTGGGTGGGGCGAATGGGGCAAAAATGCCTGTACACGGTTTCATAGCACAAATTACACATAACAATAACACACACACACACATATTTATATATAATATAAAAATAAATATATAAATAGTAATATAAGCTTACCTGTGAGGATCCTCTATTTCTGACAACGCATTCATGAGGGTATGTATGCATGTTGTCTTGCCTGCGCCAGGTGGGCCAAGAATCATTATCCCATGACGCACTCTTTGTGTCTCGTATAACTGGTAAAGGTTTTTAATATAATAATTATACACAAATCTAGTTACATATCTTTGTAGTGCAAAACTTCTTTTGTTAAATATACATTACAAAATTTTAAATTTAAAGTTTTAATGTTACATAATGTGGAGGATGTGCATTTTGTACGTAGTTGTTTGTAGATGTTATTTTATCTATAGAGAATGAAATATGTTATAAATTACTCAATCGAAATATGTTACAGATTACTTAAATGTTTAACAAAATAACCAAACAACTGAATTAGATTAATGTTTGGATTTTGCAGTATCAAAATGGACTAAAGAATATTTTTCTTAATTATAGAAATCAATCTATAGGTCTCGATCAGTAACTAAAAATGCTATGCTATAACAACAGCTATTAAATAATACTTAAATATCATCAAGTATTCTCAAGCGAAAAACTGTAAAAAATACATGGTTTGAGAAATACCAACCTGTATTATTTTTAATACCCATGGCGGGTGGTAAATTAAGCCATTTAGATCAACTTGTTTTTTAATGGAATCCTCCAGTTCCGTGTATGCTGTTTTTTCCAATGCCTGGTTTGGGAACAAATCTGCTACGAGTGATATAAAGAGTGGTTCATCTTCATCTATTAATTTTGACAAATTCATATCACGTAAAACTCTCATCACGATGGTGCTCTCATTATCCTTGGAGTTTACACGTTTGACAGCCCCTAGTGTGCGCAGTACGGAGAGAATATTTCTCAATCCAAAATCGTAATGAACCTAAAAATATAGAGATAATGAAGTTTTCAAAGCTCAGTTGTACAGGAAAATTGCAAACTTACAATAAAGTTAAGCATAACAGACACCGTGGTATATGGTTGCATCTATCCTCATTCGCATCTCATCCCATCAGCCTTTTGATGTTCACTGTTGGACATTGTCATCGCCTAATTTTCGCCATTCCGACTGATTTTGAGACCTTTGTATCTAGTGGTTAGCAACTGTCTTCTTCAGGTCAATGCTTCATCTTGTTGGGGGGGTCAATGCTCTATTTGCTAATATTGCTTGCTGCTAGTCAAGAACCTTTTGGACCCAGCGGACTTGGCGAACAACGACCGGACTTATCAGTCCGGCAGACGATGTGGCCTACCCATTGCCGCTTTAAATGGCATTTCTAAAGATCTATGTCGGTAACCTTCGTCTGTCTACGGAGACTAACGAAGACTCGTTACGTAGACAATCACGCACGGAAATACCGAGCATAGCTCTTTCCATCGCAACTTAGTTTCCAACGCAGTTTTCCGAACGCTGCCCAGCCGAGTTGAATTCTTCGAGTGACCTCTTTCTCGACGTTCGACTTT
>DWFC01000712.1:0-10013 GCA_018247075.1 Hasora chromus | reverse complement strand
GCTACCACTGAGGGCAGAGTTGGGACGCCTCGTGTTCTGCATATGCTGGCTTCACACACCCTTACACCGAAACGCAGTAGTGCGTATACTACTATTTCACGACTCTACTGGTGACGGTGATACCGACCCAGCCGAACATGAAAGTTCTACCGTCAAATTTCCAGACATAAAAGAAATTTTAAAATTTGTCTTGTTGCGGGAATCGAATCCGCGATCCGACGTTTCACAGACCGGCTCATCACCGACTGCGCCACAGAGATCGTCGTGGTTCTAATTGTTAAGAAAACAGGAAGAAGGAATATTTATTTTATTCTGTCACTGTTAGATGTTTTTCAGCAGATGTATAAAATAGAACTAAGATTTTCTTATTTTTCAAGTCAATAACTATTGTAAAGAATTTTACTGTTGGCTGGGAACCAGAAAGTCGATTTAGTTTTCTGTATTGGACGATGCAATCCGAAACATGAATATTCTCGATAGTAATAAAAATATTTCTTTATTTTATATCTCTTCGTATAGCACACAATGCTAATACTTATACTATTTTGTTAAATTTACTAAATATTTTTGTGTTTCAGAATGTTTTATAAAGACGTTTGTTTGTGATTACTTTTAAAAAACATTTATTGCGTAATATCTTAGGTTAATAATGGATATAATATTAAGCGTATACCTCTACATTTTCAAAGAAGATTGTAACGCGCGAAACAATATTAAAAGCTTGTAATTTATGAAACACCTATTAATAACAGTAGTACAAACTCACGATTGTATAAAAATGATTGGAAAACAGAAGAATTTGCATACATATGTAAATAAGCTGTACCTGGGTCCACCGAAATTTAGACAGAGTCGAGATAAAATATAAATTTTATTGTTACGGCATCAGGTGACATCAGGAAAAAGTGACAAGTAACTAGTTATTTACCGCTTAAAATTTGTAACTTTCCTCATATTTTAATCCCTTTCTAGACATATGTGCTAGGAGAAACAACTTATGTATTGTTTTTACATACCAGATTAGCATGGCATAATCTTCGTATGAAGATGTATGAAGATATTTGTATAAATATTTTCTCATATAGTGCACGTGTTCACATATTTCTGTATTATCCAATTTACTTTGAAGAGAGAAATCGTAAAATGCCAGCGGTGCAGTCATAAATTCATACAAGTTATAGACATCACACGTCCGTCACGGCCAATTTGTAAAATGACAAAAGGAGAATCTCGTTTCTTCACGAAGGATTGCAAAAAATAGGACAGGATGTGCTAAAGGTGAAATGGAGCGCGATCTTCCTTAGTCAAAACACTTTCCCAGATTTAATCACTTTATCGCTAAGGTAGTTTGCCGCGCAGACTGTGATCTATTTTTCTTACTCGACACCTTTTAAATTAAAAACAATGTGTAAAAACAACGATTAACAGATAGTAGATGGAAAAACAAAGTGGAGTATTTCTTGTATTTAAACACTTTAGTTGTTTAACTGACAAATAGGATGAAATATCTGTTTTGTTTACTGGTGCAATCTAGTTTGGTTTTAAAGTTACAGAAGTATTCAGTTATTTATTATAAACCCATCCATCGGTTTAGCTGACTGATTGATGTATTTTGTGTCAATAAATTTTAAGTTTTATATGAATTATAGACTATTTGTGGTATAAAAGCGGTGCATTGTTAAAAATACCAAAATTCTAAGTAGCCTTTAGAGGTTGTAAAATAAGTAAAAGAAAAATATTTTATTTATTCCTGTTAATAGAAAGCCAACGAAAATGTAGTTTGGGAGAAATGTGTTCATTATAATTATAGTACAAATTCTTGTGTTAGTGCGCAAGGAAATTTCATTTGTACCCTAATTACGTGACTTAGCACAGCAACTTTGCTGGTACCCGGTGTAATCTTCTCAAGAAACAACATATGGATGGTGTTTATGAAAATTAGTCAAGTGATGAAACTTAAGCAAGCTGCATACTTCAACTGTAAACTTTGCCGGAGTTGAGTTTGCCGACAGTATCGTGTCTCGGGAAATAATATTATAAGTTAAATATATAATATATACATAAATATATAGATGAATATTGAATCAATGATTATAACAAAAATACAGTTATATCAATATCTAATGTCTTTTTACACTATATACGAATTATGCAAATTATTTTTGTATATTACATATTCACGTACGCATATAATTATATGTTTAAATGGTTTCTAAGGTACACCGAGATGGCTGTAGCTGAAGAGTGTATGTTTCTTTGAGTACTATATAAATGATGGCTAATATTAGCAATATTCTATACGATACGATAAATATTGTGAAATACAAATTATCTGTTATGTTATAAAGAAATTGCTGTTTAAAATATTTACTGAGCAAAATTTGACCGCATGATAAAATAGTTGTTCAATATCAACCGCCGCACATGATTTGATATAGTGATATCTGTGCTTCACAAAGCTATTTCGATTCTGCATAATATTTGAATATTGTTAGCCAGGTAAACGTTGCGTGAAGTGCAAACGAGTGCTCGGTAGGTTTCACGCGTCGATTAAACAGCCGGAAAACAAAATTGAGTTATCAGGCAACTCAGGTGCATGTGTAGACTTTCAGTTTATTCAGCGTTATGATAACGCGCCCGCGCATTTTTGTGAAACATTACAACATGCAATTTTTTACAGGTTCTCTTAATAGTCGCGTCTTTTTTAAGATATACTACGCATATTAGTTAGTTTTATATTAATATTTTTTATATCTATAATGATTTTATAACTTGTAATTTTTCGTTGTTATTTAACACGTATATTTTTGGGTTTTTACAGCCTAAATGTAAGCAACTAAATGCAAATCATGTGATGAGGTATCTACATAGGACCATGCATTTCGGCTGATGGTAATTGGCTATTGCAGCGTGTAACATCTGGGACCAAAATCGATCACAGATGCGGTTCTACACTGAAGGACTGGTTTCCAATATTATAATGAATCTCGACATGCTGGCAACACATGCTTATATCGATATAATGAAGCGTTTCTCCAATAACAGCAATTTCAAAATTCGCTTTGGTATGACGTCAGTCGATCCAGAAAAATATGAAATTTGTACAACTCCAAAAATAATTGCATATTCGAATTCGAATGATAACGACAATTTTGATTAATATATCATAAATTGGAATTTCAACAAAGTTAATTAACCCAGGTATTTCAGGGGATTTTGAAAAGATACAGATCAAGTCGAAGCAAAATTCTAAGTGAGATGACATTACACATAGTGCTTTTTGAAACTCGCAACGGTGAAGAGCTTTAACTTTTAAATATTTCAATCAAGTCACAAGGTACGATCAGACTCTACTTTAAAAGACTTACTTGAAGTCTTGTTATAAAGTATAATAGGAATGGACCGTACTCGCAGAAGGAAAGTCCCCGAAGAGGCTGTTATGGGAGAGACGCTCTCGGGGTAAATGCGTATTGACTTCATAGTGTTTTTATTTTTATTTTGATAAGGATTTAAACCTGTATCCTATCGTATGTGTAGTTTTATACGTTCGCACGTGAAACTTATTAAATTTATTTTTGATATCACAATCGCGATCATCAAATCAAGACTTCGTACTATATTCTCAGTGTGACGGTTTTGGATATATCAGGCACTTCATAGAGACTGCCCTCACAGACGTGGAACAAGTACCTTACTTAAGTACAGTCTTTAAGACGAAAAAAGGGTAAACCTCGGATTACCTTATGTAAAAAAATCTCAATGTGTTTTTTCGATAAAGAGATGCAAAATCATTTATCCTCATGGAAACAAATGTTTACGAGCTTATTAAAAATACATGTTTGCACAAGCGGCACCCGATGAATTTATTTAACAGGGTTGTTATATGAGTGAAGAAGGTTTTGAATGACTAACGGCCCTGTGTGAAAATATGTTCAATATGAAGTCGGTGTTTACTTTACATGATGTATTACATGCTTCCTGCTGGTAGCGTGCAGATAGCCTGCACTGATAGCGCAATAACGAAAGATTAACATCTAGGTCTATAGGATAGGTTATTTGTAATAAATTAATGGCATTTGAAAAGTAATTTACTTTTTAAGGTCAAATATTTATTTTTTATTTTATTTTTCTCACAGTTAAAACAGAATAACTAAAAATGCAATAAACAAATTGCAAAATCTTTTATAGAACTACGTAATTAAGAATACATACATACTTGAGGGAGATAATATAATTTAGTAGAGCAGGGTTTCATAAATAGGTGTAAGAAAGTCGATGCCATAAGCAGGTAAAATCCCCATTGCAGGCGGGTAAGATTTATAGAGAGTCAACCGGGCACGTAGTATGTATTGTTCACAGCAGAACTTTATACGATATTAAATGTCATCATTTATCAGCGGAGTGCTTCGCCTCACCTGCGTACGAGCAAATGAGTAAAGTACGAACAGAGGCAAAGCTTCATACAACCGCGCTGAGATAGGTATACTACTACAAGCAAACTGTGCGGTTTTTATGCGTACGTGACACGCCGCGAGTTGCTTCTCACATACGAATTTTTTGCTTGTAACAGTGTACCTATCTCAGGGGAGTTGTATTAAGCTTTGCTTCTGTTCATTTTTTACCCATGTGGTGCGGGCGCTTGCATAGACGAACCGATAAATGGATTACTTGTGCTTAGCCCCTGGCTGCCTGCCGCCCGTGCCCCGTTAATGTCGACGAAGATGAATACAACGCTACCAAGCCATGAATAAAGATTTGCACTTTAAGTTTCTTAGTGTCATTTATATTCCTTGCAATGTTTCAGATACGAAGAATCTCTGAAAGATTCGATTGTTGCAATGGTCATAATTGGTCTATTAAGAATTATGTATGTATTTTGATAGTGTTATATATTATATGATATTTGAAAGTAGGCTCTGTATTCAATCTGTATCATCACAACATTAAATTCCTATCCAATACTATTATTCATAATACCATATCAAAACAACCAAACCACAGTTATATTACCAAATTAGGTAAGATTTAAAACATCATCATTTTATTATGATTCGTACTTATCATAAATTAGCATTTTAATTATATCGATATTTACTTTTTTCAAGGGGATCAGTCCTTCGATACTTTAATATTATCTAAAATAATAAATAACTATTAATTGATTAGAAAAAGCTGTAGCTTTTTAATTGGATTTTGGATAGTGTACTATTACAGCTATATGAAAAAAAATGGAGTAGTTACACAGATTTAAAATTTGCTTAATTTTTACTCAATTATACTTTATGTTTCAGGTGATACATCATTATTTCACAGTAGTTTCACATACAATCATATTTAACTGACTACAGTGTATCTTTAAGATTCAACTCAAACGTGCAGCATGCATCAGTCCACACATTGCAGTGGGTAGCTCTGTTTCCTCTGTTATAACTAATGTCCTGCTGCCTGGCCGCGCAGCTTACACCGGTAATTAATGACATACATGTATGCGCACTAATCCTACGAATGGGGGACTTGTTGTTGTTTACTAACATTCTTACTTCGCGACAAACGAATGTTCCAATTTAACTCATAAAAGTGAAAATTAATTCAATAGAAAATTTGCTAGAAATACTGTTCATAAATGGTATGAATTGGAGGCTTGATGAGAAAGAAAGTTTCAAGATACATATTATTACAAGATACATATTTATTGTTATACATGCTTTACTTACAGAAATCAGTGTAGTAACAATGTCACAGTGCAATCAGCATTTAATCATAAATAGTAATAGCCAACCAATAGTAATAGTCTCTAAATATTGTATACTTAAGTATATTCAGTATATACAAGAACGTTGTACAATTATTTATTGCATGCCACTAAGTTGTTAATTGTAACAATAAACTACTTGAGGACAATTTATGAACAGAATTCATCTCAGTATATCATGTCGCCGTGTTGTTTCCGATTGTTTCGTTATGCCCTTTGTGCGCCTTCCTAATTTACGGCGTACCTTATTGTAGTCGGCCAGAATGGCGTAAAATGTGACTTGTAACGTACAGTGTAATATTTACTTAGGGTAACGATTACTCAACATTTTAAAGTACGTGGCAATTTTTTAATGTAGCAAAATACAACGTCTACAATGTTGTTTTATAAAAGCTAAAGTGTGTAGAAATCGAATTGTGCGGGGACTGCCAAGTAAACCTGCCTAAGTATACAACGTAGCTAGTCGTAGTATTAGCTTTAATTAATTAAACTTTGTTTCATGGTATACCACAAAGGTGCTTTTACATTTTAAATAAAAAACATTAAACCGTTTTTGTAATGGCCACAAGCGTTAACTATTTTCTAACCTGATGAGAAAACTCGCTGTTTCCACAGAGCGCCGTTTAAGGTTAGTGCACCTGAAAACTTTTCACTGCCCCTTTTCATCTCAAAGCGCCCGAATAACTTAATATTCCCTTATGTCGTTTGTTTGCAAACTTAATATTTTTCAAGATTATGCCACCATAAGACGCCCGGTAAGAAGTATTTATTGTATAAATTATGCAAAAAGTTTTCGACGGAGAGGAATTTTAAGTTGTTTAATCTTCGAGTCTGTGATGATCAAAATTTATTAAAAGGCAAATATAACTTTGTCACTTTAAGTTTATAAATAGGGATATAAAAACTGGTTCAAGTTTGACTTTGCGAACCAATCATCATGCGGTTGGAAGACTCAATGCTTTTATTACGTCCATTCGCGCTTTAGCTTACTAATTTTATACATTGTTTATTTAAAAGTTTTTCGAGTTCCTTTTGCTGTTTCGATTTTTTGCGATCTGCTATGACGACAATTATCGACGGCTTTTTTTTTAAATAATAAAAAGAGAAGCAATATATTCAAATTACTCAACCAATGTTCAACACGTCCGAGCAAAAACGTCACTTCAGTTGCCTTGAACGCCTTTTGGCACGTCACGGTTGTCGCGTCGCCGCAAGCCGCTGCGCGCTTTGATGTTTCACGTGTCACGCTTGCACTCGCAGCGTAATTCACTGGCAACTGCTATAGCGCATTAATTGAATTGAACTGGCTATAACGTCATTGATACGTATCCCTGGCGATTTAAATTCAAATGTGATACAATAATATGTGTGGTGTATCTATATGAAATAGAATAGGCCAAATGAAAATTTTTGCCGTACATTAAGAACGGGGTGTTATCAGCAACTTACTGCCTACATACTAACATTCTAACAATTTCCTTCCTAAATACTTCCAAGATTGTTGCATATTCTGCTACTTGCCTTTGAAGTAATATAAACCCAGCTTTAATTATGTCACTCCGAAAATTTTCATTAGGCTTTAGTTTGAAGTATCTTATAATTAACCATAAATCACACATAAACATTTACAATTTCATTTCTAAGCAGATATAAATAGAGATAAGTCAGAAATCGCTTATTTATGCAATCTTTCCTTTCTAGTTAAACGTGATATGAAACCAAAGATCTTTGGGGATATCCACAGGTGATATTTTATGTTTTTATAGATTTATCGTTGGTGCTTACCGGGGATATTGGTCAGTTGCATAAATTATGCTGTAAAAAGTAAAAACTCCTTCTAAAGCTCAATAATCTACATGCACACCTAAAGACATAATTTCCTCTTGTTATGTCACCTTTATGATCATCTGATAAAAAGGAGAGCGCTTGTATAGAATGCAAAATTCCTTAATCCGTTCCAACTCTATGTCGAATAACTAAACAACTCCAAACGCGTTTAAAAGCTGTGTGGACGCAATTGCATTCGAGATCGTTCAGCATGGTAGCGCAGATAGTAGACATTTAATATTGTCAATCGGCCGTTTGAGTAAACGAGCGTGCGTCCAATATCAGCTAAACAGAATAGACGCAGAATGCGGGCAATTGTATCGAAAACGGTATTTCATGTAGAACAGAGCAATGTCACTCATAACTGTATGGTTCATCTATGACGATATTTCATTGTCAATGTGTGATTGATAAATGTATAACGCTCCCACGAACACAGACTTTAGAATATATTTTATTCAGACTGGATTTCGTATAATTAGTCCATTGAAAAGTTAAATTTGGTGTTGAATTTGTCAAAGAACGTAATTTTAATTCAATGTATTTGTATTTTATTTTAACTTTAAAATATTTTGTGTCTCCCTGAATGTATTAAATAATTTTATTGGCTCTAGATCCTGTCTTGTTTGGCCAGCCCTGAATTACACGACATTGTACAATTATTAGATAGTCTATTTTACTACACTTTTTTTTACTTCCGCATCTGAATATCCGCCGCATCTGTGATCATAGATGTCATGGGCTGCAGTAGACACTATCTATCAGGTGGGCTGCACGCCTGTGTGCTTCTCTAATAATATAAAAAACTGATGGACTAAGAATTTTTTACCTGGCAAGTGTATAAAATAGCAGGCAAATAAAAAACGGATGTTTAATTGGATGCATAGTGAAGTCGTGGGTGTATCTGCACAGCGAGCGCACCACGAGACTGACGTGTTTGTCCGCCGCGACGCGCCGCGGCGCACCGGCTACATGAGCCATGTGTTATCCGACCTGCATGCACAGCTTTCTCGTTACGGCTCCTCGCTTACTACCAAATATTAAACGAGAATCCAGAGCTATGAGGGTATTTTTTTTTAATTTGCTTGTTGAGAAATTTACCAATTAGATATATAGTGTTGTTCTGAACTGTAAGAATGCCAAAGGAAGTGGAAGGTATAAATGAAATCTGTTGAAAGTTGCATTCAGATTGGTTTATTATTTTAAAGACTATCTATCATAAAAACTATGATTTGTTTATTTATTTTTTTATATTATAAAACAGCAGATAATAAAATAGAAACATAGATAGAAACGTGAATGGCGCACGTTGTGGGTGGTCAGATGATCTCGTAATAATGTTTTACTGCTACTCAAATAATGTAATGTAATGACCTATCAAAGATAAAGTTTGTTTATATAATATTTTACTCCTTAGTTTATTTGAAACATTACTCGCTTCAAATGTTATTTGTTTGAAGCAGCAGATGTAGAATTTATGAATAGCATTACACGTATGTTTGAGATAATATTCAGGAAAGCTTCGAATTAGTCGTCTTTGCGAGCTTCTACTAAACAACTTCAGCTTCGAGAGTATCATAATATTTTAACCACAAAACAACCGTAAAAAGTGGTGTAATAATATTTACGAGTTCATACAAAAACAACAGCACTGTGGATGATTAATGCACACATAAAATCGGGTCATACAATTTGCAAAGATCACTTTCTTTTATGTTTGAAAGCATTTGGTCCGACTGCTGTTTTGGTGTGGGAAATGCACGCATTGAAACAGTTCCACACATCTCCTTAAAAGCCTCTGTTAGGACAAACTAGCAGAAGACTTAAATAGTCCACTTCTATGTAACACTGTACAGAATGTGAAGTAGCCAATTATATCAGGACCAGTTCTTGTTTCCAACTTGAACGCCATAATATTATAGGTACTAGTAATCATAGTATTTACTGCTTTGTACATTCAAATTTCAAAAAAATCAGTTCAACAAAATTATACAATTTAAGCCGAAAAGTTTAATTAAAGATAAATCACATCTCTAAACATATTTTAATATATTTTTTGGTCTACTATTCAATAGATACATTAGTTTAGAGGTCAATTGGAATAAACGACTGCTTACGAACACATCATTCGACCGTTGTCGATCACGGCTGACGGAATGTCGTAAATGACGGTCGGCGGGCAGACAGACAGACCCCAGCCTTACTGTCACGCGACCGCGACTCTAAAGCCTAGTAATTTGTACAACATTCCTACGTATAGCTTTTGGAACCTTCCGAATGCCTTCTTCCTTTTACTTTATGCTTTAAAGTGTTCACTAAGTTGTTGCTCATTTGAGTTGCCTGTTCACTGCAAGGGCCAGTGGGCACAGTAACAAGCTCGTTAGCTCAGTGAAGACGCAGCCTTGTTTCCGATCAGGCATTCTGACGTCCGAAC
>DWFC01000711.1:0-10014 GCA_018247075.1 Hasora chromus | reverse complement strand
CTGTACCTAGTTGTGCGATGAAAAAGCAGTGTTCGCACGACTGTACTAATTGTGTATGTATGTAAGGAAATTATCGCCAAAATACGCAGCATAGGAGGGGGTTCAAACTTAATTCGTAGGAATTGTACCACATCTATGATTGTAATTGCAGATGTTATGTATTTCAGTAGCTACATAAAAAAAATGTAGTTGTGTTATAACAATAATTTATGTCAATCAGATTCCAGGAAGTGCTTAAAAATGGATTACCAATTGGAATCGGAAAGACAAACGGAGCGAGTTAAATAAAAGCCTTTAATGACTCCACGTGAAATATGTCAGTCATTAATAAACCAGTGCAATATTTTAATTGCAAACACACATCCGCTGAATCGAGCAACGGAACCACTAAATAATTAATAAGTACAGTGCAAAAATGGACTAAGTATCTTCAGAATAAAAGAGCGACATACCTACAATCAAAGAGTTAAATATAAGACTGAAATTACTCCACGTGAAATATGTCAGTCATTAATAAGCTGTGCCATTTTTTAATTGGCGCCCCGTGACGTGCGGCAACAAACATCCGCCGAGTCGAATACCTGAACCGTGCAAAGGTCGCCGTCTATTCCGAGCGCACTCGCGGATGGCGTGTGATTTATCTGCGGCCGTCTTGTATTCATTGGTTCCGTTCGATCGGCCGCTAGGACGCACGCACAGTGCGGTGCGACGTAGGAACACATAAGGGAGGAACGCATAAGGTAGAATCCATGAACCGTGCAAAGGTGGGCGTCCATTCCGGGCGCACTCGCGGATGGCTGTGTGATTGCGGTGTGATTTATCTGCGGCCGTCTCGTATTCATTGGTTCCGTATGATTGATCGCTAGGCAAGCACAGCGGGAACAAATAAGGTAAATACGCTAAAGGCAATGGTGTGTCAAAAAATCGTGTCGCGCAACATCCTTTTGCCACAGAATCTACGATCAAGTAACACACCTTCACACAGAGACACACTTTAGGGAATAACTAATTGCGACGGTGGCACTGACCCAATCGAACACGAAAGTTCGTAAAATTTTCAATGTGCGTCGGCCCTTATAGGAAAATTTCACCGCTGACGAGCCCGTGACGTCACCGCGAAGCTGCGAGTGAGCCGCTGTCGAGTTTAATGACGTCATCCAGATCGTTTGTTCCAAGTGGGTCAGCGTTTATTTATCCTTAATGGGTTATGTGCATTTAATGCCAGTCTTATTCTATCTATTATGACGTATTATTTAACTTTAAAACATTCCACAAAAAGCTTTATAGTATATGCGGAAAACGGTGCATCATCTCTCCTTTAACACCGCATCTATGGTCAAGCCGCGTTCATAGATGCCACGGGCTGCAATAGCCACTTACCGTCAGACAGACTGCATGTTCGTGTGCTGTTTCAAAACATAAAAACGTAAGTAGTGGTGACCGAGCATGTACTTTACTTAGCTACGTGTACTTGCTTCTCTTTTTTTATTTTAGTGCACTCTTTATGCTTGTACACTAGTCCACTTCACAAAATCTACTAGATTTCAGAGTTTTTAGTGATCTTTAAACTTTTACGTCATTTAGATGATAAAAGTTAAAACTTCGAAGTAAAAATTCCTTTTCAAGCCAAGTGTTCTCTGAAATATCTCAACTGTTCGCCGAAACTAAATAATATTTATTATTACAAAAGTCTTCGTTATAACAGTTACCCCTTGAAGTAAACTACCAACTTCATTGGTTTAGAATTATGTATCTTAGAAACGTAATAACGTAACCTAAATAAAGCACCTTCAGATGTATGTAACTGTTGATATATTATTACTTCTTGAGTCCTATTGCTAAACGGTTAGAAAATTTATAAATAGCCTCCTACACACGATGTTACCTCGGCCTCGTTTTATCATAGACCCCCTCATGACATTTAACTCCATGGTTATATTTGATTGTATCAAGTAATCATAGATATAACTTTCAAGTTCAATATAGAGAATAAATACTACAGTCACATCACCTAGCACTTAGGTAACGTGTCACAATTTGAGTTCGAACTTCCCTGTCAAGACCAGCAATACATCTGTAAACCACCATAAGCATAGCATAGATGTTATGGGCTGTAAGCACTAACCATCAAGTGTATTGGGCTCTCGTTCGAACATCTATTTAATTAAAAAAAAACCCAAGCAGGTTTCGTTAGGGGGACGTGTCTGAACCTAAAAATATATATTTTTAATTTTTTTGTCTGTCTTTCTGTTCGAGCATCACGTAAAATCTACCTAACCGATTGATGCGGTTTTCTCTATATAGTAGCTTATGGCTCAACTTAAAAACTGATATACTTTTCATCTCATAATGAAATGTAACTCAGACAGGTGGGGGAATATATGTTTTCTACGCGGGTAAAACTCCGAGGAAAACTCTAGATTGCTATAAATAGTCTTATAACAATAGAAGTAATTTCGACTGTGTTATAGGCGTCGCTATGACAAGCGGAATGCCCGACGTCCGCAGTCCAGAGCTGTTTCGCCCGAGATGTATCCGCAGCTGTTGTAACTCATTAATTTAGTTCGATTGACACTTCTCTACTGGGAAAGTAGTCGGTTATAATGATAATAAATTTCATTTATGCTATGATGGAAGAACTTTTATGTTAGACTGGATCGGTACGATCGTCACATTTAATATGTGTTGTAACAAGTGACATTATTACCGTGTTTCGGTGTATCGATGTGATAGCCAGCATATGTAGAGGCGAAACGTTCGAACGCGGCCGTAGCATCGCATCAATAATCGTCTGACCACGCACATTAACAACTTACCAGTAGCTGGCGAGCATGCTTTTGTGCTACTTACTAACAATATAAAATATTTTAACAAGCACTCATCCGCAAGTATATCTGCCATAACCGAAATATCTGCTGTCAAAAAATTCCCTCATCATAGGCTTTCAAAACAAAAATAGTCAACTGTCCCACTTTCAGGCCATCAATATTTTCAGTGACAATTTGACATCTGAAAGTTGAGAAACTGGTTCACGAGGTAACTCGGCATCGCAGTCTAGACAAGCTTTTACCGAAATGGGCCCGGTCTATTCTTATTTGAATCTAGAATAAACAACTAACTTGACTAGGGATGGGCGTCTCAGGTTCGTTTCGTTGCTAAAATAGATTCTTATATTTTATTCATAGAACTCCGAGGTTTTGTTTTCGGAGAATAGCTCCATTTAGTATTGGAAATCCTGTTTCGATATAGGTCTGTACTGGTATATATTAATTATCATTGTCTCTTTGTAAAAATGTATTCTTCCGTTGACCACATTTACCTGAATTTAGGCGCCAGATCACTGTTTGAAGAAGTTTGTTATAATGATTAAAGATGTAATACAGACAAATGTATAAGAATGGTTGTATATAAAAATTTGAAGGGCCAATCACTGAAGCGTGATAAAATCGATTGAGTTTCTTATTGGAATACCCATTTACTGCAAAGGCTGGAATCGCAAGAAAACTATTTATTGCTAGGGATATGATGGACTTATCTTTAAACAATGACCTGCGCAGCCATTAAACTTGCTAAATACAACAACCGAATCAGAGGATCTTGGATAAACTTCACGTTTGACTAGGTCGGTATCATCGACACGAATTAAATACATGATAACGAAAAAAACAAGGTCCCATTCGATATAGGATGCAACCATCTTTGTCTATGATCCGGTGGAATCGAATCGGAAACTATTTGTGGCGCCGGCGCTATCAGCTGGGAATATCGCGTACGATACGTAAATCTGCTAAATAAGCATTCGAGGGACCAGAGGATCTTAGAGAACTTTGAGCCTCGACTGAGTCGGCATCAACGTTACAAATTGTACAAATCAAAACGGAAAAAAACCGTGGTGACTTCAAAAAATATCCAATAGTCTTAGTCGATGATCCGGTAGAATCGAATCGGATCTGGATTGGAAACTGGAATCGAATTGGAATCTATTTGTGGCGCCGGCGCTATCATCTGGGAATATCGTGGACCAACTCGTAAACAATAACATGTGGAACGATTAATACCGCTAGATAAACATCCGGGGATCAGAGAACCTTATTGATCGGATATTTGACGACCTTCTGTGGCGCAGTCGGTGATAAGCTGATCTGTGAAACGTGGGGTCGCAGGTCGGTTCCCGCGTTGAGACAAATTTAGCATTTTTTTTGTCATGAAATTGGATAGGTGGTAGAACTTTTATGTACGATCGTTAACTCCGTTTTTTCCATGGAACTAAAGCTTCTGCCTTGGTCACAGATGTTATGGACTGCAGTAGTCAAACTATCAGGTGGACTGCATGCTCGTGTACCTCATAAAACAAAAAACAAAACTAACATCCACAGATATATTAATCACGCCAAATAAACATTTGCGAGATCAGACGATCTTGGATCATTCAATCGTCAATGGGTTTGCCAGAACAGTGTATAAAACGGTATCTTGATTGTGACGACTGATCGGTCTGATGGTTGCATCTCTCAACACGGTTTGTGCTTTGTTAATTGCGTTTGTTTCTGTTCAGTTTTAGTTTATTCGTATCGTAACGTTGTTATAGTTTGGTAGACGTCTTTTTGGTTCTGAAATCTGGCTTGTTGATCAATTCTTATTTATTGTGAACATTTTGAATAATTCCTGCGATGTCATTAATTTTTCATGTTCAAACTATTCCACATTTATGCAAAAACTTGTTTTATATAAAGATTTGATTGAATTACTTCTTGAAAGATTGACACAGTTAAAATGTCTTCTGTCTCCTCATGTCATGGAATCTCCTTGAATTTTAACAACACATCTGACAACACTTTTAACTGAGTTTAGAGATTCTTCATTAAATAAATATTATTAACTTTCTACTCATTTAAATGCTTTTATTTAATTTTCAATACAACTTTTTAATTTTCAAAGTTTGTTCTCGCTATCAAGAGGGCTATTGAAAACCTACGTGGCTCTGTGCATCCGACCCGGGGCTGGATATTGGATATCAAGGAGTGCAGGTCAAGTGCTGCGTCCATCGGAGGCACCTCGTGATCAAACCCACGTGTTGACCACTTCATCTCGAGTAACACTCGTGGCGTATTACGTTTAAACGAAATAATCTCACTATGAATCAACAACGCTACGGCATGCACGGCAACGGAGTATTGGCAACGCGCCAGTTGTTGTTTTTTTTTCGAAATAGGCCGTAAATAAACTAGCGACCGATTGTCGCCAATTTCTGTTTGTTGTATGATTCACTAAGCTCGCAATTGGCATCGATCGACTAGCTAGTTGCCGGTGATTGATAGCATTTGTTGCCGGGTGTTTGTGATTGAATTGTGGAACGTGGCGCTGAAAAAATTCAGTTCACTGTGTCTTTTATTTTTATTGTGCTGCTACTTTGTTTTATTGCTCTTTCGAGTTACGGTTTTAATTAGGTTAATAGTTGTACCTATAAAATTCGTTGTTTTTCAATTTCAACGTTATGACAGTTTGTGCAATTTTAAAGTGCAATGCATTGAAAGCATTTTTTATCTTGATGTAGTGTCGCATGATCCAAATTTATTAAGAAAATAAAATTCAAAATCTCTGTAAATAAAAAAATAACGTTTATTACTCATTCCTTTAATAATTTTTATTTTAAAAAATAAAAAATGACGATTTATGATACCAGCCAGATAAGCAGCCACTTTAGTCGACACAACGAAAAATTGCCACACCGAAGATCGCCTTACGGTAGCTTCGTGCAGGAAACTCGCGAGTGACTCGTCGCCACAACAGAGGCCGCGCCACCCACGCTCGGCCGTTAGTCTATGCACTGTTTTACTAATAAATCTTCCATTATGTCACGCACTACTGACACTGTCACCGGGGAATCTAGTTTTCCGTTGCAATTTTCAACAACGAGTCAATCAATCGTTGCCGTGAATAATTGGCCGTTGACAGGTTTTTTGCGTGAAGTGGGTCAATTTATATTTAATTGTTCCTAATGTGTGAGTTATATCCGTGCAATTTATTTAGTTTTTTTCGTGGTGTCCGAATCGGACTGCCACCCTGAAGCGGAATTGTCACCCACTGACAGTCTAGTTTTGGTTGACGTTTTCAACGTCGAGTCAATCAATCGTTACAGTGAATAATTAGCTGTTGGCAGTTTCTTTTACGTAAAGCTGGTTAGTTTATAGCGGACTTCTGTATGTATGATGTTCTTATTTCTTAAGTTTCTTTTCTATTGTTCTAATTTATTTTCAATCTTTGCAAACCAGCAGACATCAATAGCTTTCATTGCACAGTTTAACGATTATACAGTAAATAATTATGTACAGAACTTTAAATTTATAACTGTAACAGGTAGGTAAATATTATTTGAATGTAAGCGTATCTCAGTCACTCAGAGAATATTTTAATTAGTCGATTGATAAAATTAAAAAAAAAGGCTAAAGGCTTATTATATTATATTATAAACAAATTACCAAATGAAGCAGGGGTTGGTCTTTAGTACATTACAAAACTGTTGCATTTATCTTCCACATTGCTGTCGTAAAAGAAAATTGAACACTTGTTGCCGTCGATGTTTATTTATATCGCCAAACGTATTATGTCTCGTTACTGGCAATTAATTGTAGTAGTGAGTAATTGGTCATCCGGTTTCGCGCTTTTCTCTTACATTTGTGGTGTATTATTTTAAGAATGTATGTCATTGCATTGCGCTCGAAAAATAAACAATAAATCTCTCGTGCGTTTTATTTTTATCGCCGCGATTGATCATTTTTTTCTTTCCTTTAATGTTTCAAAAACGAAAATCATTTAATGACTCGTTTGATTTTTTTTTACGATTTGCTATATCGGATTGTAAGTTCTATTTCTGTATATTAACTATGTGAACGTCGAAATTGTAGCATTTTTTATTATTTTAAAGGTGTTTATATAAAAGTAGAAGAATGTAACTGATATTTTTTGAAAGTTACTGTGCAATATAACGTAGAATATTTTTTTTTCAAATAAATTTTTCGCTTACAAATCAACATGTATTTTTTGTTTTTTTTTTTTTATGTATGGGAAACTTTTAAATCCTTAAATCGACATATCGAAGACACCAGTAAATATAAGTTTAATGTTTCACTCCTCTTTCCCTCCCCTTTCATTCATAGTTCCATCGTGTTAATTCACATTTCATTGCTTCAATGTAAATCAACAGTACAAAGGGGTTAGGTCATAGACAGAGCTGTTTAGGCATCGAGGCCTTTGATGTTTTGACGTGATTGTGGAAGTGACTACGTGACGCGGTTTTCTAATTGTAGTTGTATGTGGAACTTTGGTTTTGGTTTTTGGACATTATTTTAGCCATCTATGTTTTTAAAGTTTTCGTTGCACTTAGATAAATTAAAAATACCCATTAGTGTTGTTTGGCTCTGTAATTGAAAAAAAATGTAGGATTGAATTTAAATCACTATTTTAATTTAATTAATTTCTGTGTGTGACTATTACAAACTGCGGAATGGAAAGACAATGTGGCGTTTATTAAAGTATTAAATATTTTTAATTAAATATTAATTTGATACGTTATATTTCTGTTAGTCATAATTATTTGTTTATTATTTATGCAATTAAGTAATATAGAAATACTATATATAGTAATCCATTATATTCTAACGTGACACTTACAATGCGACCGTTACAAATAGCCGTTGAAAAACAAAATGGCGGATAGTACTATCGTATACGCTAGTTTGATAACATGGCGATGCATCGTTTTTAATTACTTGCAGTGTTGGTGCGTAATAAAAAACATTTAATGTCCGTGTAGCGGCGGTTAACTAATAAATGGGGCTGCCGGTGTAACGGCCGATTCATTGTCCATTCTCTATATTGGTTTTAAGGGAGGATTTGTTACGTTGGACTAGTGGATGCTCGTATGTTCGTTTTATGATGAGCTTTTTTGGTATCGGTTGAATGTAAATAGATTATTCAAATTTGGTTAAATTCAAAATTGGATATTACCCAAAATAAAAAATTATCTGAGCCATTTTTATTTTAGAAAATCCCAGATGACATTGTACTAGTTGCGTATCTTTCGAATTCTATAATAATTTTGTTATATCATAAACTACAACAGAATTACAATTAGCTACATTTATTTATAGGTACCGTAAATATATTAGGCAACAAAATTAATGGGTTTCTACGAAACATACGTCCCAGAGAAACAATTCCTACTGTTCATTTTCCAAGTCGACCCAAAACAAATATATTAGCGTGGCTTGTCACGTGGCAGTTCATCAAAAACACATAAAACGTGTGAAACACCGTTCAATAAATTATTTACCCTTTATCGGCCCTCATAAAACTCACTCACTAATGTTAAATCAACTCTAAACCCTCTGACAAGAGCTTAAATTATTCTAGCACGACTAACGAAATAGGATATTGTATTTGTTAATAGAAAGTCCGCCTTATAATTACACGGTAAGGTTGAGTTTTCTTTGTATTAACACATGGGTAGTTTATTAACTCGGGATTTGTATACGGGCTATTATAGTACGTTCGTTCAGTATAGTAACACCACATGAGGAAAGAACGAACAGAAGCAAAGCTTCATACAACCGCGCTGAGATAGGTACACCACTACAAGCAAACTATTCCTGTCACGTACGAATAAAAACAGCGCCACCAGTTGCTTCACGCACACGTTTGCTTGTAGTAGTGTACCTGCCTCAGCGCGGTTGGTGAAGCTTCGTCTCTGTTCGTTCTCTACTCATGTGATAGAAACATTAAATGTCTCTTTCAACCTCATTCATTCGATTTTACGTGAAAGCAAATGTTGTAGTACAACTTGTTTATATGTAGGTAATTGAAATAAATATTGTGTGTTAACAACAGTTAGCTCTACGGTCTGATAAAATAAAAGAAAGTGTTTGAAGTTTGAAGAAAGTGAATGAAACAGTTTTGTATGTAGAATGGAGTTATTTTTATAGATAGACCTGAATGCATAATCAAATCTTTATAGAACGATCGAGTCACATTATAAAGGGATCTGAAAGTATTGGTATGGTCATTTTTGAAACAAAATAATAATATATAGATACAGTAACTTAGGGGAACATATTTACATGTTCGACTGGATCGGTAGGACACATCTAGTTATGCTGTAAAACAGTTTTCGACTTTTCTTGTAATTCAGAACTTAGCAAATAGGTGTGACAACGGTACCGATTTTAACAAGTCTTCTTTTCCAATAATTAATTCAGTAAGCGCAAGTGGACGCCTAATTAACTTTCTTATTGTATAGCTCTATGTATATTTAAGAAGCCTAAGAATAAAAAAATCGATAACCGTATTCTTCCTTTCATATTTTATTTTAACTTGCAAAAATACGCCCACAGTTTTCGCACTATAAATAACTCCGTCACACTGCCTTTGCAATTTAAGCAAAAATAAAAAAAGCTTAAATCTACAGCTCTTTTAAAATTCTCCCACGATAGATATGTTAGATAATATAAGAGTTAATTGGTTAGTTAATTAGTTAGTTTTATTACAATCATAATTAGGTCTTTATTTTTAGGTTAGTATGTAGCTAGTTACCTACATTCAATCGCGAGGCCTTATCTAATAGCAAAATTAATTAAGCGCCGGTACGTAGTACTGGATTTCTAGGAACTTGGACGGTTTTGTTTCGCGAGCTAGCCTATTTGCTGCGATTTCTTCGTAGGCTACGGTACAAGGTTAAGGCGGACAGCGGGGCACGAACAGAGGCAAAGCTTCACTGAGCACACTAAGATAGGTACACCACTACATGCAAATGATTCTTGAATAAAACTTAGCAAGCGGCGACGGCGTTTCTCAACACGCCGAGCTAGCGTCGACCGATTTTCATACGTATATGACACGCTGCGTGTTGGCACACATACATAAACCGTTTGCTTGTAGTAGTGTAGGTATCTCAGCGCGGTTGTATGACGCTTTGCCGCTGTTCGTACTCTGTGCTAATACTACTAGTGAGTAGGGAAG
>DWFC01000710.1:0-10015 GCA_018247075.1 Hasora chromus | reverse complement strand
CCAAAAAAGCCATGTCCACGTCGCAAAATTTCTTATCTGCAACATCGAGAGTATAATTTAATAATATTCTTATTTGATAGTACTTTAAAATGCTGTTATCGTCCTCACGTTGTCATTAAGTACTGATTTATTTCTTTAATCTAATCTCTAATCAAAACAGTAGCTTTATATTTTAGGACTGTAGCTTTATATTTTAGGACTATATTTATGAAACTTTGTATATACGAGTACATATCTCGTAAGTTAAGGACCTATTCGTTCGTTTCTATACGACACAACGCATAAGGGACGCACTCATGCAATGAGGCTAGTTGTGACAAGATAAAAAGTATAAGTCTAATATATCTACCGCAAAATTTTAAATTTCAAGAAATACATAATTGTTAGATCGCACAGTTTCGTTTGTAAAGAGTAGATCGGTTCACCATTGGTCTAAATAATTTCAATTATCAAAATAAAACCGCATGGAAATTTTGAATTTTATTAATTCTTAATTAAATTTGGTTATGTTGATTACTATTTATTTACTTAGTGATTCCCAGATGACTTTAAATGATAAAAGATAAATAGAATTTTTTTATGGTTTAGTCAAGATTTGTTCATGTGTCGAGGGCTATTTTATAAATTTAAATATATTTAATTTCAAGCAGTTTTATTTTAAACATTTAAGTAGTGATAAAGAAATTGCCGATGATTCTCGAATAGACTGATTTCATCAAACAGCATAAAGCAATCTAGTATTACCTACTTTCTACTTTCAAAGAAAAGCATCCAAATTTGTTTCCCATCCCTTTAAGAGCTACGATACCACACAGACGTCAAACATTTACACACCTATTTTAACCCGACTTCAAAGCAAATGTAGGATGTTCTCAATTCAAATGTGTTTTTTTTTTTGTATTTATTTTACGCGATACTCGAGGACGCCTGGACAGATGTGATAAAATATTTTTTTTGTTTGGTTTCGGATTAGGTACTCGTAATTACCAAGTCAGGATGTGATGATGTGATTTCAGGAAAACCCAGGGCATCTTAAAATTTTGTAGATGTTTATTAATTTTTTAACATGCTTTTTAATAAAGTTATGCAAATGTATGCTCGTAATGGTTCATACGAGTAACAACTAAATACCAGAATTGATTAAACTAAAAATGAAAAAATTAGTCAACTTTTTAATAAGTTGTTTAACTAGAATATTTTTTACTTCTCTTTTTTTTCAGGCTAAGTAACTAAGTTTCACTAAGTTTTTAATATTAACAGATTAACAGTTAAAAAATAAACAGGAATACGTACCAGCTATTCTAATGAAATAAACTTTCCGCGGTGAAGAGATCTGTATGTCGTTCGTGTGGAGTGCGAGCAGCGCGCGCTGCCGCTCGCTCCAGTTGCGGTCCAGCTCCCGGAGCAGGCTGAGCCGGGCCGCCTTCGTCAGTAAACCGTTCAGCTCTGCGTACTGACCATCGCTTATTACTTGAGTTATTCGGGATATGGCCTGCGATATTACCGTGTATATTAAATTGTGTTCTGCAGTATTACAGAAAATAACATTTATAGCTTCTTTAATGGGACCAATGACAGCAGCATCAAAATTACATAACATTAAAATATTCTCTTAAATATTCTATTTCGGATTTTGCACAGCAAGTTAATTGAATCGTATAAATACCTGCTTTGTTCCGAACTTAAATTCTTTTTCCTGAAAAGAAGGGTCCCATACATTTTTTAACACACTAAAATCGATTTTGGTCATCAACCAAGTGAACGGATTTTGTATTAATATTAGTCTAGGGACGCGCTTCTTATTTTGCTTTGGTTTTTCATTTTTTCGCCGGAACATAAAGGTTCTCGGTAAAAGGTTGAGTAAAAAAGAGGGACGTTTGGTAACTTTGAGCAATTTGGTTTCATTGTCAATGTTTTTTGATTCTAATTGACGATACTGTGCTGGTGGGTGTTGCTTGAAAAACGAGACATTGCGTGGCAGTATAATCCCGCTTGACAAAGCCCAGCCATGATTACTGGAACACCAAAGGGCGGGCTTCACTGCTCGCTGCAAGGGCGTCAAACGCAGCGACGCAGACAAGCATCTGCTTGCCACGAATTTTATCGTCCCTATCATCTGCAATTATATTTATCCTGTAACTAGCTGAATTGTACATTTTACAAAGCCTACGTGATATGTCAACACACTCTCACTCATAATATAATTTTGAAGAGAATTCCCCAATTTATTTATAAGAAATATTGGTACGTCTCGCAGGGACACCTATTTTGTTGATTGTTTAATATATGCATATAAGTTAATATTGGGGTACAAAATTCAGGAATAAATATGACAAACTGCTAAAACATACACAATGACTTTATCAGTATACAAAATTTAGCTAATAAACACACCATATCTCCATTGCGGCGTACTCTTTAATATTAAAAGTTGTAAAAGTTTATTTGTATATCATTTTCCATGTATATATATATCCACTCATAATTTTTAATATAAAATACTAAAACTATACAATTCCTTACGTCATGTCAATCAGTGACAAGAAATATGAAATCATTCTCATAGAGAAAATAATCACAAAAATATTATAGACAATGACGTAACATTTGCATGTTGTACAATTTTTTTAAACATAGTCTTTTCAACGTATTTTTAAACGTAGTTTTGTTGGCTTTAATTTAACGGTTTAAAAGTAAAAACAAAAATATCTTATTAATTTATTCATAATAATATTCAGTCTGATATATATTTTTTTTTTATTCAAATACAACAGTTTTACTAGGAAAGATTATGAAGCAACTCCTTATAATGCCAAAATGAAAAGCTTTGTTTGTAGACCGATGTTTCTAGTATGTAAAACTATTTATAAAGTTATCTACGTCTCCCGTTAACGACTTGCACTCAGTAATGACGTTTAGTACTGAAGGCTGAGTTGCGTGAAGAGCGTGCATCTGCGGTTAGTTACGGTCCAAAAAACACTTTGTTCAATAACATAATATGTATTTGCCATGAATTGTCAGAGGGATCAAAGACTAACGTTTAAACATAATATCACTCAAAAACCATTTTTAATTGTGGTGATTGTTGGTTATCGGTGATTCTTAAAAGAGTTTTTGCGGATGCAGAATTTTTAACATCCGCGGATCTTCAGAAGATTATATCCAGATGCAGATGATTTCAACATTTTAGAAGAGTTTTCATTTCCAATTTTGACTTCCTCTATAATCACATCCGCAAAAAATCCGCAACCATCATTGCGGATGAGAAAGTCAAATATCAGCAACAACTGTAGTTCTTAATTTCGTCCAATTCGACTTGCTCTTTAACCACATCCGCAATAAATCCGCATCTATTATTGCGGATGCAGATGTCGAATATCAGCAACAACTATAGTTCTTAACTATGCAGTTCGCGAACGTTACGAAGACATATATTCCTGTATTTATTTCACTTTTTAGGAGAACGGTTGCGAAGAAATGTCCCATTTTTTATTTCTAATAGTAATGGAAACCTTGCGAAGACAGATAAACCTGCTTCGCCTTGAAAAATTAGCTACACAAATAGGCACGGTGTTAAACGATTCGTTTTGCTAAAATTCCATCCACCAATCTATCGGCCCCTTAAAGTCCATTGCTGGATATAGGCCTTCCCTAATTGCATTAGTGTTGGTGACGACGTACGACGACACCCACGGGTGGAGTTGGAATAGCGCTATTCTAAATCCGGCGCTACACCGATTGTACTGAAAGTAAATGTTAATAATTTAGTTATAGATAAATCTTAACATATAATAAATTATTGTTTTTCCACCTCGAAAACAATGAAAAATAACTGCTTTTATCTACAATGCGATGGTATCGAACGCTAATTAGTTGTTGCGTTATTTATTATTTTACATCTATTGCGAAAACTATCATGATTTATAATATCTAAGTATGATAAAATACAAAGTCCCTCATCTTTGTACCCGTTCTCACTTCTTCACAAAGCGTTAGTAATATTTTCCTAGTAACAAAGAAATACACAAACTAAATTATTATCTACAATGACTAAATTACAGATATGCATCAAATCACTGCTCTATCGGATGGTATCGTAATCTTTGCACGAGGGTATAAATTAGATCGATATATGTAACCACATTCAATGACCAACCCCGCACAACTGTAATCATGTAAGTTAAGATTAATTTTATTTATTTTTTGTAGTTTAATACTTGTTTAAGACAAGTTTAAACAATTATACAGATAATCATAAACATGAAGAAGTAAAAATTCTTTTGTTTCACCTATTAAAAAGCTACGAAAATGTAAAATAAGAGTTGAATTTCAAAATTAACATATACTTATTTGTTTTACTTTTGAAAATGAACAAAATGAAATTAAAATAAATGAACTGTATTTTAAGACTAAACATAGCTTTCTGAAATAGATAAATTCGTTTGATACGATATACGATACGAATAGTGCCTAATAAGTTTTAAAATTCGCTGCTGGCATTAATGCTGTGGAAAATACACAACAATTGCTATGATTCTAGGGTCATGTGGGTGTCCTGTATAGGGCTTCTCGCCCTCACGTCGCTGGCCACAGCATGCACTCCAAGTGTCACAACAGTCAGCGGGACTCACGCCCCGAACACAGTTTGCTCTGGTTCACTAATCTTCGCTGATGACTTTGAAGACTTTGACCTTGAAAAGTGGCAGCACGAGAACACCCTCGCTGGTGGTGGTGTGAGTAATAAGTTTTTCTTATAACTATTGCTTCTTTTCCTCATTTTCATTTTTTGTATTCATAAATTTTGACTCCACAAACAAAGTCATGTTTCATTTTACATCAGTTTTCATTTATTTAATTAAAAAAAATTAAAGAAATTTATCGGAACCGTTAGCATTATTCAATTTATCAACAGGCTTCTTTTCGTTAATAAAAGGTGCGCGGAGCTTAATTAATCTTACGATAAGATATATAAGATTGCTTTACTTTTTTGAGTTTTCGTGCTTTGAAGGGCACACTTAGCAGCGTGTTTCAGTTGTGATTGTCAAAAGCATATGATAACTGACAATATTCTCTGAATCGGTATAACTGGCAGTAGCAATTGGCTGTTGGCTATTAATCACACAATATTACAATGATTAATAATTTCCATTTCAATGAGCCTCAGAAAGATTCAGAAAAATCCACCAGAGGCAGCAATGCAATTATCCATCACTAGTGCTGCCTCTGGTGGATTTTTTCTGAACCTTCCTAAGAAAAAGTTTCACTAACTTTGTTTCCAAAAACTCTTTTCAGAATTGGGAATTCCAATACTACAATAACAATCGCACGAACTCTTTCACGCACAGTGGCCTGTTGTTCATCCGTCCTTCGCTAACATCCGATCAGTTCGGGAACGCCTTTCTATCCAGTGGACATCTTAATATCGAAGGTGGTGCTCCAGCCGACAGGTATAGTTCGTGAATTGTTTTTCTGTTTTGTTATCTGATCAATTCAGCTTTAATATTATGTTTTAATTCCTTAAAAATGCTTATCTTAAATAGAAATTTTATCTTTATTTTTTTTCCGAGCATCATGTTTTGTGGAATACAAGTAAAACTAGTGCCTTAACTAGAGTTCGCTAATGATTCAAGGATGTGCTAGTCGCCGGAGCTTTCATACAAATGCTTTTATTCAATTACTCTAAAAATGTATGTTGTAATTTAAAAAATAAAGTCAACTTTGATTAAGCCTCAAGTTTTTAATACAGAATTATAAAACAGAAAAAAATACAAAACAACTTGCTTTTAGGTACTCTTATGTTTCCGCTGCGTCATAGATAACGACGTAACTAATCGATATCGATCTTAGTTTTTGACTCACAACATAAAGTTTCACAGTATACAATTGAATAAAAGCCTTCGTTTGGGGGAGCTGGTGACTAGCACAGCCTGAAAATGAAATTAAAATTAGATAAATTAAATTAGACCTATCTATTCGGTTTGCGCTGTAGATGTACAAACCCGCAATGGTATGGATGCGAGCGTCAAGGCACGGCAGCCAACGTGTTGAACCCCATCAAGAGCGCACGTATCCGCACGGTTGATTCCTTCAGTTTCCGATACGGCCGTGTTGAGGTCCGAGCTAAGATGCCAGCCGGAGATTGGTTGTGGCCTGGTACGTAGCTCATTATTTATTCTGATACAAACTGCTTCCCGCGGTTTCACCCGCGTAGAAAACATATATTATCCGATTTCGTAACAAACAGACTGACAGACAAAGTTACTGTCGGATATGAATATTAGTGCACCTAGTAGTATTTATCAAACCCATTATTGCAATTTACGCACTGCGAATTACTTGTTTGGTATTGGTTCTTAGCAGTAGTGCCATATCCCCTATCGAACAGTCGAACATAGAACCTCCTCATTTATTAAGTTGGTTTAAAAATAAACTGTAGGCTGAACGAAACTACATTTCCCAACACTTCTGATTATCTTGATTACCCGCATGCTCTCCTAGTCTCACATGGCTATTTCTAATTTGTAACTTTATTTCAATTCTTAGCTATTTGGCTGATGCCGGCGTACAACTCATACGGCACATGGCCTGCGTCTGGAGAGATCGACTTAGTAGAATCCCGAGGCAACCGGAACATGTTCTCTAACGGTCTACACATAGGCACTCATGAAGCCGGCTCTACCTTGCACTACGGTCCATACCCTGCATTGAATGGCTGGGAAAGAGCACACTGGATTAGAAGAAACAGCAATGGATATAACAACGCCTTCCATCGTTTCCAACTTGAATGGACACCAGGTGATTATATAGATTCTTGAAACATTTCCTGGAGCGTAACCACTGAACATTACAATCCATCTACGAATCCATCGTTGTTTGGAACTTGTCTTAGATGTCTGTGCCACTAAAGAGAGTAGCAGCGATTCGGTAGTTCATTGAAATTACATAATTGTTACAAACTATATACTTATATGTATGTAGTATCTTTGCCGTGAATATTATTTACTAATTTAATATTTATCCACACACACAAAAGAGTATATTATATAAAATGGATTAGGAGGAAACTGGTTGTACAAAGGTATATTTCAGTCTTAAATTTCTACCAGCAGACCCGAGACTGGAGAAGGTGAAGAAGATAACGTTAATGTTTTAATGTGTTGTCACTGTCCGGAAAATAAAATCTTACTGGCCCTTCAGCTATTCTTTGTAGTGTTAGCTTTGTGTGGAGGAAAAGCTTACAAATGCGTATTGCTTCTGTGTACATAATTATATGACTGGAGAACTAGGTAGTTATAGATTACTTCACTGCATTTTTAGCATAGTTTAAAATTAATAACTCGTAGTTACAGTTAGTTATTAAGAAATTCAGATTACGGTAGTGGGGATATCCTACTCTTATAACTGTTTATAAGTAACAATTTATAATGCATATTAAGTAACTACGACACTTTTATAAACAAAATATTACCTATAATAACATATTTTTACGCAGTTTACCATATTTGGCATAGTTGGATTATAAATAATGTTCTATATTAAATATATTTATAACACTCCCTCAATTATCTACACTTCTTACAATTCTACGTAGTAACGAAGTTTAACGTTTGCGGAAGGGTATCAGAAACGAGAATCTGTCTGAGGCAATCCCCTAACCTTTACTTTAACACATAAACATGAGAAAAGTGGCAACAGATACCTAGTTCTAAATCCTGATCAGATAATGACGTCGATGTCCTATTGTATAGGACGTTGCTTTACGTTTCTATTCTGTTTGTGCATTTAACTGGTCGTATTCCCACGTTAAGGTCGTGATCATTGACTCGCCGTGAACCGCAGTGGTTACCAGCAGTATAAGTGAATCAGACAATGGCATATCTCGTAGTTTAAGACCATTGAGAAATGGCTTGCGGCCTGTGATGGCGGTTATGGCAGTTATAGCGCGGCCTCTCCGTTTGCTGGCAGAGATTCGTTTTCTGATTCTAAAATATCATGAGCTTTAGAATGATTTATCCTTACAGGTGGTAGAACTTTTATATTTGACTGAGTCGTGCCACTTCGTGACAACTAGTTGGCGTGAAACAGCATTGTTCACACTTCTGGGTTTCGGTTGGATAGCAAGCACATGCAGAGCACGATGCATTTCAACTTTGTCCTTAGGGTAATACCGCATCTGTGATCGACCTTGATTGCAGATGTCGAGGGCTACTAGCCACTTACCATCAGGTATGCTACAAGCTCGTTTGCTGCCTGATTTTTTAATACTTCGGATTCGGTAAAATACTGTTCAAATAAAATACCTAATTTGAAACAGACTATTTGATCATAAGATAAAAAAATATACACGACGAATTGCAAAACTCTATCCGTTGGTTAAAAAAATAACATTACACAAATAACCATAACTCGGGAAGTTAATTTTGCACGGCCTTAAAATAATACATAATGCATTGACAAAAGCAACAGTTGCATTTTAGCGAATAATCCAGCATCAGAGAGCGTACGAAATGTACTCGCTTACGTAACGGCTTTCTTAGTCGGCTGTATAAGTAGTGTGACCAGTATATTTTGTCACTAAATAGAATTTCACAAAAGTGACTTTGTCAATTATTATTAGAGTAAGTTTAAAAAAGTCTCGTTTAAATTTTACCAGTGTTCTAGTTTTTATAATTAATTCTGCATATACACCTACGGGATTATATTATTCTATGTACACAGAGGGCGCAGATTCAACGGGGGTAATTATAACCGTCGCACGTGACCTTGAGCAGTAGGTATTCGTACAGTGGAACCGCTGGGGTCGAGTCGCTGGCACCCGGGGCAGGAGACACTCTTTGAGACACGGTGATGCTCTTTTTTAGATTAATAAAATTTAAAAAATATATATATTTATTTTTTACGTTTTTTTGTTCAAAAATCCTTACTCGGGTAACACTCTCAAGAGGGTGAAACCTGGGGCGAAACGCCTTGACCGCCCCCCTCTAGCTACAACACTCTTGTCATGTTTATGGGTAAGGGTCGAGATTACCAATTAAGTAGCCTTTGCGGTCCGTGACATCTGCGACCAAGGTTGATCACAGATTCTAATGCAGTAGCATTAGAAGGAGTACCCGAGGATAAAGATCGAATACCTTATGTGCTACGTTTGCTGGCCATTACATCGTACAAGCACTGTTATTTCTCTCCAAAACAAGATGTGACAATGGTCCTGACACAGTCGAACCAATTCAAGACCAATCTCTTAAGAATATAAAAATGTCCCATGAAAGTCAAAAGCATGGTAACAGTGTTATATTAGTAACAACTTAACGACATCATATTATTATGAGCCGTATAATGATCTCAGCTCCCAGTGTAATCATCACGATTGTTGAAAGTGAATTTATACAAAAACATAGATTAAATATAACATATATAACGAACAATATTATAGCATTAAATTTGGTTCCCACGCTGATCTGACGTGTAAAAGTGATCTATCAGCTGTATCTCCTACCGTGTACTTCGTAAAAGGCGACTTAATGGTTTTCAGTAAATAAGTGAGTGACTTAAAATATCAGCTACTTATTTATATTGTCAGCTTATGCCAAAATATAAATTAATGTGATCAAGGCTTGATCAATGACAGAAACGAGCATGAGCAAGGATCAATGATATTTCATATTTCTTCCTACTCTTGTGAAGTCTAATAGAAAAGATTGCAAAAATAGTAAGTGCGTAAGTTCTCAAAAAACATTTCACTGAAAATACTGAGAATCAGCATCACAATAACATAATTATAATGTATTTATAATATCCAGGTATGCGGCCCGTAAAAACATAGCCGGTAAAGACTTGGAATAGACTATTTTCGTAATCTAATAAAATTCCAAGCTTTATTTCCTTAGCGAATGCATGCTGTTATTAAAAGTAACAGTATAAAAGCAATTAAATCGTATTGTGACATTTCCTCACCGCTGGTAGGTATTGCCAACATCCTATGGCACTACGACATCTGTGAGTGAATCTGTATAGT
>DWFC01000709.1:0-10018 GCA_018247075.1 Hasora chromus | reverse complement strand
TTTGATACTAGCATTGCCCGCGACTCCGTTCGCGTGGGCTTAGTGGAATTTTCGTCCGACTTGTTTCAAATTTAACGTTACTGCTCGACTCCTATGTGTTTTCGCGATATGTTATATAGACTATAACCTGGGCGGGAGTATAGACTACAATCGTACCAAATATGGTTAAAATCCTTTCAGTAGTTTTTTACCTATGCGTGCACAGACAGATAGAAATACAGTCAGACAGACAGACAAAAAAATTACTGATTGCATTTTTGGCATCAGTATCGATCACCAATCATCCTACAATATTAATTTTAAATATATATTCAATGTACAAAATTGACCTCTCTACAGTTTTATTATAAGTTTAGAAGATATAGATAGAAGATATAGATTTAATGGCACACGGGTTTGCAGACATTCTGATGGTGAATGGCTTCGGCAGTTAAGAATTACTGAGTTTCAATACGACTTGAAAAGGTCCAAGCTATATGGAAGAAAATAGCGCAATGTCCCAATGTCTAAAAATCATTTTTCGCAAAAAATTTCGAAGATATGAATTTGTTCCTTGGAATAATTAGGCCTCTAAACGTTGTCACATGATATTCTTCATAAAATCTAGACAATAAATGAATGAATATTTTTATTTCTGCACTTCGCACAGATGAAGCGTAAAATAAATAAAGCGTAAATGATTTTTGTTCGGTAGAAAGTTGGACAGAAGGCGCGGTTCCGATTCGCGAACTGATTGTTTGAATATGGAATGAACTAGATATATTTCTGTGGCCGCATAGAGGAGTGCCTTTCACTATTGCCAACGTGTTTGTGAGTTTCAGCTTACAGACTGACTTTGATACGTTTGGATATTTTTATAAAAAATAATATTTAATAACTATGTGGCGAAGGTAATGTCCTTACTTATCATGCAATATTAACACGTGGTTATTTTTTAATTTATATTGATTAATTAAATGTAATGGATAAATACGATAGGGTTGAGCTTAATGTGTTGTTATGTTGTTTTTAATCGTGCAGAAAATGTGCGTTGATTTTTTGAGTGGGAGATCGCTATTGAAAATACTATTTTCTGATCCCATTTTGCCAATAACTGGGTGAGTTTGGGGAGACTCGAGTGTAGTGCCATGCCGGTGATGTTGCGTTGTGTGCAGTGTGCGGTGTGCGGGTGTGAGTGTGCGCATACGCATGTGAGGGCCGGGCTGGGCGGGGCCTACGTGCCGCTCACCTTATTGAACCTGTTACTTTATGACATGTCTTATGATACTCCAGTTACGAAAATACAATACCAAATAAATTACCGAAATAATAAATTATTTATTTTTAATGGTATTGTAATTATGCGTATATATATTCATGTCTTAAAAGTAACGACATTCAGAAAACAGCGAATGTCGGATTCATATGGTTATAATATGTTAAGTTTTATCATCACTATGTCTCCCTACTCTCAGTCGGTAAACGCTTTTTTGATCCGTAATAAAAACTTATTCTTTCTTTTATGTCTCTCTTTCTTTCTTATTTTTATATCTATCTCTGATAATGACATCTGAAAGCCATTTTAGTACTTGCAACACATAATTAATAAGTAAAATTGTATGCGTATTTATAAACTGTACCATGTTCCCGTTACTCCTGCCCTCGGCCACGCCCACGAGCCCGGCTCAATTAGTTTCTTAGCCATACACACTGTCAAATAGTTACTTGGCATTTTGTGATGTTCATAGTTTTCGATAAGTAGCCCCTAGTTAAGTTGTTGAGTCGTATTGACTGTATGAACGTAGGTCATTAAGTACATTTCTACATAAGTAGTGATAGAACCTCACACGTTGCGTCTCAAGAAACGAATACGGGGACATTGTGACATCACAACGCTCGTCACGCTTTATTTGTTCCAGTGGCGTAACTACATGGGAGGAAGAGAATCCGTATGTGAAATAATGAATACTATTATTGTTGGTTTAGTTTATTTATATTGAGGGAGGAAAGAAAGGGGGGGTTGCGTCCGATAAATCTTATATAGGTATAGTTACGCCACGCGCAAGGAAGTTTAATGATAAATACCATCACTATGGAGCTATACAATTGGTATTAACAATATTCGGACAATACCTATAAACGGATGAGGTGGGTGAGGTCTTATCTATTTGAATATCAAAGTTTTAAATAAACCTCGAATTTTTTTAGCAAATTGAGCATAGAATTACTTTAGAAAAACTTTTGCCTGTGTTCTTGCGTCGGTATATTTTCTTGGTCTGTACTGATACTTCAGAGTTGCCAAGTAAGGGTTCAGTTTAGTTGGCAACTATCATGAACATAGATAGGTACATAACCGTTATATAATGCGGATAAACAACAAAGTTGTATTTATCAAATCTTGCTTTACAATTCAGTGGTTACCGTTTAAAATACGTTAAGTTTCTCGATTAAATCGTTTCATTGTACATAAGAGAATTGTCAAAGGGAAATTTCACCCAAATGGGAAACGATTAGCTAACTAGGGGACTATTAGTGAAATTTTGACATAATTTGACTGCCAGTTACTCAATTGTATAGTAAAGAGCGGAACCAAGGTGAAGCCCATATGGTTGTATAAATTAGTACCCTTTGTAATCACAAAAATATAGGGAACCAAAGATACCACTTCTATTTCTACATTCAGTTAAATGCCTAAGTTTTTTGTAACTTTTTTTTGTAAATATTTGTAATATCTTGTGTCAAATATGTTGGAAAGACCGTTTAGTTATCTGTGGAAAACTAAAAATTTATAGCTCCAAAACGATGACTACAATAACAATTTAAAAACATAATTTTAAATATGGCGTTAGTCAAACGGCCAACGTGTGAGGGACGTCGTAGGTTATCGTTTGAAACCTCATTAGGTGATATAGTTACGGAATAGGTATATTAAATGACGACGATAGTCTTGTCGGGTGGTTGCAAATGCACAATTTATAATCTGTGTGGACAGAAAGGGCGGCGAGCTTCGTGGACACACGAGGGCGTTGGAGCGCCGTGTCGTAATAGACTAGTATAACAAGAAAGCAATAATACTGTTACTCGATTTTTCATCCTTCGCTATAGAGTCTCTGTGTTTATAGTTTTGTTGAATATTTTTATTTGTCTCGTAAGACATATCACGGACGTTACAATAGATAGGTTAATTTTAACCGGGGATTGATTTACGGCAAATTATGTCGATGAATCTTGTGTCGTTGGGTATCGATACTTCTTGCACCTCATTAAATAACGTTACTTTATAGTTTACGGGACGTCGGGCCAAGCGTCAATGTGTTACCATAGATGCTATCGTTATTACAAACGATACCTGTTTTATCGATACCGTGTTTTACCAGAAAATATACAAGAGGTGATTTTGTTTTCGAGGTTACTGTAACAATCCCTAACCTAATATGCCGCGCGAATCAACTGCCGCTCCACAGTGTCTACTTTACTTTTGTTCCATGTAGGGATGTGGTTTCACGCGGGTGTCGATATTGTGCTCAGTAAACTTGTAAATATCTGACGATACGAAGGGTTGTTTTAAAAATCATTTAGTTGTTATTGAGAAGCATTGAGTAGGTAGATACAGTCACAGTATCGATACTTATTAAGACTCTTTAAACGGTCTAAAACCGCTTGTAGTCCTATTACGGCGAAGTCAAATATTTTCTAGAGAAATAAATATTAAAGCCTTATTTCACTAGATATCGCTACTAGAATGTAGCGTTGACTAATCATTTACAATTGGTAAATAAGTGTTTAGCTGACTGTAGTTGAGTGAGACCGTTGTAGGCGCGACGATATAAGCCGAGCCTAATTGTCATAAATAAAGTATCGATACTTGAATACATCCTTATACTCCGGTCACTGCGGTTGGTCCTCTAGTGTGAAAGGGAAGATAAATGAAGGTCCTCAGAACTTACAAAGGCCCTATCATCTTCGTATTTCTTATCGGAGGACATATCGCGGTGAATCGAGATTAGTTAATTATTCGTGGTTTAGTCACAATAATGTCATTAGAAAAAAATGCATGGCTAAATCATTGTTTTAATCACAGACAGAGTAAGGGAAAATAGTTAAGCGAACAAAAAATATTATCAAAAAAACTTGAAAGTATACAATAAAAAATTAAATAGGTCTAAGTAGGTATCTGTAAATATTAACAATAAAATATGTTTATAGGCTAAATGGAACGAAAGTGAAGAGAACATACGCTATTCTATAGGACATTCTGTTTATCGCTATAGTAAATAAAGAGAATTCACAACTGTACGTCCAAATTGTCCATTTATATGTTAATGTACCTAATACAAAATTACAATAATGTAACGTTTAGAATGTATTTAGTGAACTTGGTAAACAAGGTAAGGAGTAGCGTTGAGAATGCCGAGCGGCGTCTAGCTGTACTTTGTTGAGTTAACACCTCGATGACTATCTAAAATTAACTTATTTTTACTGTACACGTAAGTTATTTCATATTTTAACTGAATAAATCGAAATGGTTATTATGAGCTGTGTTTATTTTTAATTACCCTAACAACTCTTTGTTCGTTTCTTTATAATATACCTTACAATTAACAAACTTATTACAAACATTACTTAATATACAAATTTTTAGGTCATTTAGCGAATGGAAGTAAACGGGGTGTTTCTCGATAAGGAGCACATTCTACAATGGATGAAACAAGACCATATTTTATTGATAAAAAGATGTATAAAGTATGGTTTGGATTATGTCGCTGATTAAAGTTTACGTTTAGTATCTCCTACTAACTAATCTTAAAATAGTTTCAACTTTTTATTTTTTGCATGTATTTCACTTAAATAAAAACTATGATAACTTTTAAGGATCTGATCGGACAGACAGACGATCTTGCATATAAAGTGAAAAAAATTAAAAAAAAAACTATCAAAATTCGTCAAATAAAAAAATATATTTCTTTATATATTTTTACACAATTAAGCCATATGTTTTTATTACATTTTATTATTTTTAAAATAGAGATTCTTTCTATCTGCATCACAATTGTATTTGCTATGCTCCATAGATTTTTATAAATATGCTACGCTCTCATAGATTGTCCATGCGCGCAGATGAGACATTATGTTCGTTCTGCTTAGTATATTTCTATATACACGCAAGGCCGGATTTAGAGGAAAGGGGGCACCTTGGGAAAACCTCAGGCCTATAAAACAACAAATATAAAGAATGAAAAAAACCAATGTTAAAAAAATGTTTAAAAGTTGATTTCTACAGTAAATTGTTCAATTAAAATCTCGTCTGTAAAAGCATGTTACTTTAAAAATGTTACGTTAAAAACTTACTTTAAAACTTACTAAATCCTGCCCTGTATACACAGGTAATAAACAAATACTAAATCTGAAACTGCTAACATTATATTTTAATTTACTTCAAATTATAAAATCAGTTAGTTCCGGTCTTTAATTTAAACGAAAATTTACAATTGAATACTCGTACATAAGATTTAAGGTATCGACAAAATATTACGCATTTATCATTTGTAATTATCTAAACACGAGAGCTTAATAACTATACATATTTTTTAATAATAAGTAATTTAAACTTTAAAAAAAGATTTAACTAAATACTTTGGCTGTATCTAGTATAATCATTGCTATACACAATAAATATCACGAAAGTCCATCTTAGTCTTTGTATGAAATGACAACATGATGACACTAGCTGTCATTATGACACTAACAAATTCATGTCAACAAAATGGTTGATTGTATCACTGTAAATAGTTAAACAAAATTACGACAGCAAATTAATATTTCCGTCGTTTTAGTGACGGTGAAAAATCGTATTACAGGTGTGGTTGTATCACAAGCTACAGTTATTCATAACCTCGGTTCATCATGTCGGAGAAAGACAAATCGAAAGCGAGCGCCCAAACAAAACACATGCCGAAGGACGCGCACGTGATCCTGTCGATCATGAAGGAGGTGGGCATCACGGAGCACGAGCCGCGGGTGGTGAACCAGCTGCTGGAGTTCACGTACCGGTACGTGACGTCAGTGTTGGAGGATGCGCGCATGTTCGCCGCTCACGCCAAGAAGAAGGCTATTGACCTAGAAGACGTGCGGCTGAGCGTACAAACGCAGCTGGATAAGACGTTCACCGGCCCGCCACCGCGCGAGGTGCTGCTAGAGATCGCGAGGGTCAAGAACGTCAACCCGCTGCCGCTGATCAAGCCTCACTGCGGCCTGCGGTTGCCGCCTGACCGGTAAGCTTTCTCCACTTTACGTAATCTATACACTTAAAATGCTTTGTCCTGACTGACTGACTGTCTGACTGTCTGATAAATCAAAGCACAGACCAAACCGTTAATTGAAGAGACCTGATACTTGGTGGGTTTTTTTCTTTGAGTGATATAGGCATCCGATTAATTTTATTTCCGACTCAAAAAAATTTAAATCTAGTACACTTTATATAACTACATTTATAGCTCACCTGCCGTGTAAAAATGCCTTCTATCCTTAACATCGTTATTTCTCCACTGCAATAAAGGAACACAGATGTTTTTTCTTGTAATTGTAATGTATAGAGGACCGAGGACTGTTACACTGTGTTAACTTTTTAATACAGGCACAATAATGTTCGAATTACTTGAATGCTTATTGTCAATAAATCTGAGAATTCATTATTTTGACAATAAATATAACTTAATTAAAGTCATATCATTACACTGTTATTTACTAAATACCAAAACTAGTCAGTCAATTAAAATAAGGTTTTATTTAATGTAGGTACTTCTTAACCTACGATATATTTGTAGCTACTGCCTTTCTTCGTGTAACTACCGCCTGAAGCCAGCAACAAAAAAAGTGGTGGCTAAAGCCGCAGTGCCCTCAGCCCCCACCATCAAGACCATCACCACCACAAAGCCAGCTCCTGGCCATCCGAATGTGGTGATGAAGAGAGCCCAGGGCTCCATTGTCAATGTCTCCAAGCCAAACGTTATTCCTAAGCCTGTTCTCAAGTTCACCTCCAGTAGCAAGGTAAGAATAAACTCCAATTTATAACTCTAATATAATAGTATGTTGCATTTCATGATTTATGTAATGTAAGCTGTTGTACAATATATTATATGAAAACTCCACAGGAACAACAATAAATGACAATATTTTTGTGTAACTGACCTATTAGTGCCATCTGGAAGCTTTTCACATATTATTTTTAAACAGAACATCACAAGAACCGTGAATGTCAGTGTGCCGTTCATCATCATTTTGTATATACTTTATAGTTGTTTTTCTCTTATTTGTCATTTATTGACATTCATAGCAGCATGTAGCTGCATGATTACTACGTTAAGACATTTGTACTCTCCACTAATACTGTCTCTGGTGGATCCCTTTTGTATCTGCCCAGGAAAATGGCCGATTTATAGAAAATGCATCATAATGCGATAGCTTGTATAAGATATGAGATTTCTGTGATCAGTCTACAGTACTGAATAATACACATTTTAAAGTTCATGGCCCATTTATAACTTTTGTTTTTTAATTATTTATCTCTTCTGACATTATTATTTTTTATAATGATAGGTGGTGGCTAAACCAGCAGTGCGTGTGACCGCGGGTCCGTCGTCCCAGGCGCCCGTCAAAATGGAAGTGGATGACATCGGGCCGCAAAAACGGAAGAGAGAGGACGATGAATATGATATGTAATAAAGCATTAAGGTTGTTACTATAAGGATTGTTTTATATTTTAAGGTTAATATACAGTAAACTAAGAATTTTATGAATACTAATTGTTGTTGTTCTTATCCTTTCATCTTGATGATTACCCATTTATATTTGGAAGCTTTGCGCTTGTCAAATAAAATAAATGCCTCTGATATCAGAGTAATATCGATGTAAAAAGTAGCCTTCATAAGTTTTAATTTTTAAGTGTTTAATATCGCCAATATTGCACGAGCAATATGTTAGCAATGTTTTAACAATAGCAATGTGTTAATAATGTTAGCAAACTGTTAAATGGTTTGTGTTTATTTTATATTGTGCAAATAACCATATGAACTTAGAAACAGGCATACAAATTACATACATGTAATATAATATTACACTATGATGTAAGATTGTTCCATAAAGAAAACCATGATTACAAAATAACTGTTATTTATTAAATATCATAACATGTAAATGTAGGTATAAAAACATTCATTCTAGTTCAAAATAGGAACAAGAAACTACTATAAAAATATAATCAATAATTATATCTGGAGTAAGTAAAAAATTTAAAAGGCCCCTATTTGACATTGACTTTATGACTTATAATTCTTAATTATAGTCTTAACGAAAAAGTAAGATTTCCATGCATCTAAATACATCTAAAAAACATCTGCTTAGAAATACTTCAACACTCCTTATTCATAAAAATTGTCGATGGCAGTATTTAGAACACAATAAGTATTGTTAATATCATTGCTTTATTAATCTCACTGAATATTTAATGTCAAAAATTGCGTATCTACAAAAATATGAAAGTACTGCAAAAGAAATATATTTTTTTTTCAACACAACACAAAATTTAAATAAATTTTTTTATAATCTGTAAACACACATGACCATACCAGTCTTCTTTTCATATTTACAAGCATACTCGTCAACAATTTTTATGAATGCACATTATCTATTGATTTATTTCTTATCGTACTTATAGAAACCCTCCCCAGTCTTGACTCCGAGCTTGCCCTCGGCGACCAGTTTGTTGAGTAGCGGGCTGGGCTTGAACAGAGGCTCTTGCGGGAACTTGTTGTGCCAGCCGTCCAGGATGAACTTGTTGGTGTCGAGGCCCACGTAGTCGGCGAGTTCCAGGGGCCCCATGGGGTAGCCCGCGCCCAGCTTCATCGCTATGTCGATGTCCTTCGCTGACGCGTCCCCTGAGATAAAAGTTGATGTTCATGTGTAAGTCTAGTGTTCTTTTATGTTATGAAATTTCACTTGAGCGATCGGTCACCAACAGAAGGCATCAGGTTTAATAAATTTAATCACGTTTGATTCTCGACAATCCCACATTTTGATACTCATGAGCTCAGGGGCTCAAGGGCCCTCTTACCTAAGCTTAAAAAGCCAATATAAGTTCAAGCTACGTGGGAAGAAGGGGAGGGTGGGTCCAATTGTTTCTTCATGCACCGGGGCTTTTGTCTACCTAGCTACGCCACTACCCTCACCTCTAGTGGTGTAGCTTGCTCTATTAGGATTCTTTAAGAAAATTGGGGCTCCAAAACATGCGCCCCCAAGGGCCCCCCGTATAGTCGAACTGGATGAAAATTTACTTACGCCTTCACTTTAATCACGCCAACTAGGGCCCTTCTACCCGATTAAGGCGAAACCCAAGTGGAAGATATTGGACATGTCGAGAGTCCTGTAATTGGCGAGCCCCGTATTATTAATACGGCGGATACAGCGGCCTTCGCCTCAGCTCACCTCTCTCGTAGAGTCGGATCGCCTCAGCGATGTACGGCACCAGCAGTCTGTTGACAACAAAGCCAGGGGTGTCCTTGCAGGTGATGCAGGTCTTGCCGACCGCCTTGCCCCACTGCATCATGGCGCCGTACGTGCCCTCGGAGGTCTCCGCGCCCCGCACCACCTCCAGCAGACGCATCACCGGCACCGGGTTGAAGAAGTGCAGCCCGCCGAACCTGCGGGGTGGAGAGGGGTTTACATGCTGCTCACCTTAAGGGAACCCACCCCTACCACTAAAGAACTTAGGGGCTATGGCAAAGCTTAATACAACCGCGCTGAGATAGGCACACTACTACAAGGAACGATACGAGTGTGTGTAGAAACTCGCGGCGTGGTTTTTGCGTGACACGCCGCGAGTTGCTGCACAGTGTCCCTATCTATCAGAGTGGTTATATTTAGCTACAGATGCAGCTCTGTTCATCCTTTACTCATGTTCCCATGCTACGTGACCCAGTTTTTACAATTTTTGTATTCCCTGCCCCCTTTTTTCTAGCTTGGTATTTAGCATACTCACTCCCTC
>DWFC01000708.1:0-10021 GCA_018247075.1 Hasora chromus | reverse complement strand
GTGAGCTGTGCTACATAACCACCCTACTGCGGTCACCAACACGCACGGCCAAGCGCGGTGACTATTGCAAATCTCCCTTTAATTAGGGGAGGCCTATATCCAGCAGTAGACATTAAAGAGCTGATGGATGGATGGAATCAATAGTTTAGTTTGCTACCTTTGATGTGGCAATCTCATTGGTGCGCTATCTAATAGTAAGTGGCTCTTGGCTACATGTGCATTACATTAATGTTAAATTCAAACTCGTCACGTCAATAGTAAGTTAGAATGCTTCAAGTGCCTCGGGGTACTTGCAAAATTAGTATTACGAATGGATAGTGCGAACAGTGCTTTACGGAATAAATCATTGTTACGATGATACCTGGTAGAGTGCGAGTCTATTCTCTGTATTGCGTTATTTGAAAGTTATCTGCTTCCAGCGTCGGATTTAGGGAGGGCCACGCAATTCAAGGAAAGTGTGCAATGTTATAAATAGTATTACTTGATTCCACAATAAATTGTTTAGTCAAATTCTCGACTACAAAAAAAAATTAATTTGGAAAATAATTTGTGTCCATGGGGGCCTCCAAACCTCTAAATCCGGCCCTTGCTGCTTCGTTCTCCGCCGTATTGCATTCAAGATTTAAAAAAATACTTTGCATAGGGCGAGGCTGGGCTCTACAAACTATATATAAGTTCGGTTCAACAGCTAAATAGGTCAGGCTGCAACTACTGGCTCGAAGACGTGTGAGCCACACTCGAATGAAAGGGAATTAATTGGAGCGAAAAAGAATACTAACGACTTAACCTAACCCACATTTAAATATATATTTATTTAAATCTATTCAGTCCAGTCCGAACATTCTTGTACTTAGTGATTTAAATTATAAAGAAAATAAGGAAATATTTAGGTACTATGAAAAGGAATAAAAACTCGTGAACTAGTTAAACTAGTCCAGGATTCGGGTCCAAATAGGGATGGATATATGATACTAGCGGCCCGCCCCGGCGTCGCACGGGAAAATATATAGCCTGTGTTACTTAAGGATAATGTAGCAATCCTATGATGAACGAATTATCGAAATCGTCCAGTAGTTTTTGGGTTTATTCGTAACAGACATAAAATACATACACACAAATCTTTATAATATTAGTATAGATTATAGCTATATGTGATTGAGGAAACTGAAATTTTTGAATTAAATATAAAAGTACTTCGAAATAAATGGGGAACTTCGAATAAATGAGAATTGAATAGAACTGTTCAACTTTTTTTATGGAAGAACTTTAGCGTTAAAAGCTTTGCGATGAGAGGATAGTTTCTGAGCGTACCGAAAATTAGATTTACCTCAGTAACCTGCTTAGAGGTGTAATGAAGCACTCAGGTAAAGTACACTGAGATGTAACAATTAGTGAAAGATGGAGGATTCTCTAGGATTTACTTTACAAGATTCCACATGCTGGAAAATATGTGAAAACTCAACATTTCTAAATAATTCAATATAGGATTATTAAAACGACGAATGCGGCTCATTCGCACAAAAGGGTTCATAAATATTTCGGCACAAAAGCAGGCGCAGAAATTGTGACGTGCTGTTTATTTCTATTTTTCTGACGCCAATGAATTATGGTTTTCATAAAGCAATTTATTTTGGAAACGTCCCTAAAAATTTCAACACTTGAGTTCTCCGCCGAGTTGCGCCGGTTCTCGAGCGAATTCCGCAAAGGCTAAATATTCCGGATGGCAACAAAAGCGCAAAATGCTTTGAAGCGCTCGTAGCCCAGTGACACTGTATCGGAAAGTTTGATGGTTTCATTTTTTCAGATTTTTTAACATGTTATGATGGAGCAATGTTTGAATACCTCGTATGCTCCACACGCTGACAACCACCTTACACCGATACAGTACAGATACTGCTAATTCACGATACTACTCGTAGTGACGGTGGTACCGAACCCATGGAAACAATCGAAAATCTCTATCTGTAATTTTCAATTCAATTTTTAAGATATTAAAAAATTAATTACAATAACAGAGAATCCTGTTCTCACATCTAAAACGCAGCAACTCCAAAACAAATTACATAAGAGTGACCGCGCTCCCCTCACCAGGGCAGAATAATTCGCCCTCCCTTCAACAACACGCCGACTGAACAGTTTGGAATGCAGAAATTTTCCACAAGCTGGCAGCCCTATGCAGCTCACAGTGACGCCTGAATTTCACAAAAGGATAATATTACGCTTGGCAGTTGGAACAAAGGCGGGCGGAAAATTCTTTGAACCGTCCAAAGCTCAGTTACACAGATATGGGAAACTGTAATTTAATTGAAGTAACGTAGTAAGCATTTAACTTGTTTTTTATCTACTCGTTTTTCTCTTCAAAGCGACTAGGAGATTTGGAGATTTAAGAGTTCTCAATGTTTATCGCCTAGCTTAATTAGCAACTTGCTACTTTCTTCTTCATAATAAATATTATCTTTCATATCTGCACTACAACCAAAGATGACCAGATAAATTATATATTAGTTGATAGCACGGCGCCTCCAAATAACAATCGCAACAGTAGAATGATTCAATAGCAATAAGGATAACAGATCCGAAATCGTAAAATTACCTGAAAAGGTCTGAAATCTGGCGATGCCAGCTATAACTCTTGTGAATGGCACCTACGAGTTGAATCCACAAAGGATTCTGTGTGGATGCAACAAAAGCGGGCTGGGAGTGCTCATACGAGGGACTCGGTTACACTGACATCGGAAACGATAATTCATGTTAACTTGAGTGCATTCACACTACCCACTCAGTAGGTCCACACTTGGCAATTTTCTAAGGGCTGATGCTTATGATGCTTGTCATAGATAGTAGGGGCTGTAGTAGAGAACTACTTTCATAACATGACCTAAAAAGTTATGAGGTTACTTTTAAGTAGCTACATAGCGTGGTAATCAGGCGGTTTTGCAAAATTGTGCTCTTTAATAAGCTAACGAGCAATGGTAGGCGTATTGTAAATCGAAAACTGTGACCGATTCAATAAATCATAGACGGAACAATTCTATCTACAACTCTTAAGGCACCGACTAGAATTTACAAAAGGCTAATATTCTGGAAGGCAGCTGTACCGAAGGCAAGCGGAAAATGATCCAATATTTCAGAACGACAAGCCTCGCACTATGTCATTAAGAAACATTTATGCGCTATTGAATATGTTGATTTGGTTTATTCGTAGTAGACCCAATGTTAGTTTACGCGCCAGTCGTCGTATTGTGGCGATGTTTATTTCTTCATCAAACCAGCTGGCTTCACGTTCATACAATTTCATCGGAATTTCAAAACGCTTACGTTATTACTTTACTTGTAATGTAACGCCTTACGGCTTTCGTCTGCGGCAAAGTATCTCCCATCTCCATCATCCATCCATTCATGAGTCGTTAACAGTCGACTGTTGCGCGGCGACGGAGACCTCCCCTGATTGGCGCCACTCCAATCGGTCAAAAGCTCTTTCTAGGTCAGGTAGCCACCGTGTCGGGAGGCGTCCCGTGCTCTTTTTCAGAGATGTGGTCGCTATCGAGAATTTTATTTCCCAACAGTTCGCCCTGCAAATTGCTCCTTCAACTTGCTTGTTTTGCGAACTACGGCCGGTGAGTTTTTCTTCCAGGAATTTACTCATTGCGGTGCATACAGAAATACCGAGCATAGTTTTATCCATGGAAAGCGACTTTAAGTTTCTGAATGAGGTCAACAGAAAAGTACGTTACCTTACATTATTGGAAACACGTACTGCTCGGGTACCTTGACTCAAAAGAGCCGTTTATAAAAAAAAAAAAGTATTAATGAAATATATGTTGAAATACTTCATAATAATAATTAATAATTTTCGCTTGATGAATGTTTCGTACATGTTTGGATAAGTATAATAATAAAAAGAAAATGATATCTTGAAAATAATCTTAACATAAAACTATTCAACCTTAAAGCAACTGAGAGAAGTACACAAGCCTCATCTCGCTATTGGAAGACAAAAAGTAATTACAAGACTCTTTATTCAAAGATCGCGATGAAGAAAACAACTACTGCAAGAATAATTGCTTTTCGCGCTCAGACAAAAACTGCGCAAAAACAAAAGATGTAGTGACATTTCCAGCTCCATTGTCCCTCTTGTTCTCGTGTCGGAGTGGTATTAAACATTCATTCGCTATTCAATATGTAGAACTGGCTAGTTCAGATTCTATCGCATTTATGAAACTCGGCATAATGTCATATTCAAAAGATTTTTCCGCGGTTGCCACAACTCGTTTGGCGTTTTCTGACTCTTTCATAAATCTCTCGGGTTTTAACAGATATCCAGAAGGTTATATTTCTGTACGTAACTTTGATAAAGTTCTTTACAGAAATGTGTCATTGAAGTAGTTACTTTAGGGAACGTTTTAACACTTCTACTGGTCCATCTCAAAAGTCCTAAAGTAAAAGTAAATTCCGTCATTTTTTATTGCTGAATTTTCACTAAATCTTATCTAATCAGAACTCACTGTTACGCTGTGATTATGTCATGAAAATTGCATGACTATAACAGCATTATCTTTGATTTATACTTAAATTTATTCTGTTTAATGCCTTGGTGACTATTCCAAATATCTTATCTATTTCTGATTTATCCTTACTAGTGGTATACATTTGATAAAGTACTTTGAATTCTATATCCTTAAGACCGCATATTTAGGCTTATAAGTAATGAGACAAATTAGTCCTACGGCTTTAGTTAACCTTATTACCTTCTTTGTCATCAGGTACTACAGAGCGCGCATGTCTCATCACTGGCTCGGTGGAGGGCATCATGGTGGTGCTGGACTTCATCATGGAGAAGATCAAGGAGAAGCCGGAGCTGGTGAAGCCGTTCCCGGAAGGTGTCGACACCAAAATGCCGCAAGATAGAGATAAGCAGGTGCGTGGGTTTCATCAGGTTTCTTGGTTAGGTTAACCTAGAAGCTTAGGGACTGTTGAGGGATGTTTTTGAATTTTTTGACCTGACTTCACTTTACAGGATACCTAGGAGTGATTTCATGTAGTTATGTTAATTTACGTTTGGTTAGTTTATTAACAAATTATGAATTAAATGACAAATTATCATACAATCGAACATTACAATAGCTACGGAACAGCGTGCACCGCTTACCGCACGTGGCGCTATCTTATCAATAGAACACGGCGCATATATCATCCAATATTTACTCTATGACTTGTATCTGTGCCCTAGCCACTGCTATCTAGGTCTAGGCGTGTCTTGGCTAAGCTTCGTAGATTAATGGAAATGTAGTGTGGCGTGAACGTAGATATATATGTCAAAGCACTCTTCGCCCGCCCTGCCTCTGTAAACATGAATATATCGACGTCAATCAGTTTCTAGTAGGTAATATTGTTTTACACATTTTCCACTACGCATTCTAGAAGTCAGTCTAGATATTGTCTGCCTTTAAAATAAAACAGTAAACAGCACAAATGTTAGTCATTAAACTATAATAAAAGTGGGTAACCGGCACACGGGGCGGGCCGCGTCGCCTGCACGTTTTGGCAGAACCACATAGTTCTGGCCAAGTTTGTTGGCAGTATAATGCCTTTCCAGCCGGTGGCGCCCAACTTGGTCGTCACGCTAACTTCGCCCGGGTTCAGTGTAATCGTATTGAAAATTTTCCACCTTGAACCGACTTGGCTACAGTAATGGATTGAAATGTGCTATGAATTATTCATTCTCATATTAAATAGCAATAAAAATAGTGGGGTTGAACGGATGGACGGGGAAAATCTGGCGGTGGTTCTGACGAGATTGTAATTGAGATTTATTCAGTGGTTATTTAGAAGTCAGATTCGGACCTAATTCTAATTTGTGGGGCTGAATTTCTAATCCATCTAAAAGCCTGGGTACGATTCCAGCATAATAAATACTGTTACAGTCTTAAGAGTCTCTAAGCCACTAGATTCTGGATTTCCAAGCTCGCAAGACCTAGCAAGAACGTATGAGCAACTAAATACCAGCTCGTAACCTAATCTGCTTACATAATCACTATCATACATCGACGAAACTATCAAAGGATCCTGTTTTTTCGGAATTAAGAATTTGGGTCACTTTGATCTAAAAATTTGTAATTACAGTGAACGCTGGCGAAAATTTCGTTTGGCGTTGGCGCCAGCGTCGTGTCCGCGGTTTTTCTCGTTAACTTGGCTGGGACGAAGGGGGGAGGGGGCTTATACTGGCGCAATACAGCACTACGTTGTTTGCCTCTTGGTCAGAAAAGTTCAAAGGTGATTTTCGCACGAATGTCGTAACGTCCAGTGGCTGCACACTCGGATTTGAAATAGAAAGTCCATATTGAAAGTTGTTTCATCGATTGTGATGACATTGCTTGTCAAATTTATGTTAATGTTACATTGTACGCTTAACAAGATTAGACATATAATGAACTCTAAAGTCTCTACTTGTTTCGCATCTTACGACATTCATTATATATTTTCTAAATACAAATTAAAATGAGAAAAAATCCTATATCCTAAATCAGCATAGGTAAAACAGTCATTTACTTTATTAACGTACTCTACGAGCCCATGATTCCCTAGCGGATTCTCATTGCTAGACCTTTTTTCCGGTCAGCATGGAATCTTAAACGACACGACAGAGATCCAGAGACGAATAAATGCGGAAAGGAGCCGTCCCCACATTTATCAGTATAAAGTTAGTCCCCTGGGATCCCGGGAGACGCTACGCCTAAGCGATGACGCTGAATACTGCAGTGCTGTTGACGGCTATAATGTGTGTTACCTTCTTATATCTTTATATATTTTACTATTACTATTATAAAATTGTAAATGTGCTGTGTCTGTACATTGAAGTTATTTATTAAAAACCAAGCGGGTTTGGTTAGAGGGACGTCTCTGATCCTAAAAATATATTTTACCTTTTTGAATTTTTTGTCTGTTTGTCTTTTTGTTCGAGCATCACGTAAAATCTACTGGATCGATCTTCCTACCTGAGGAAAATTCTTTCGTTCAATGTTTTACTTATTTTTTTACGCGGAGAATCCGTTGCGGCTTCCAGTCGCTGTGGCGTCACCGGGACTGCGGTGCGTAATGAACCCACACCGACTAAAACCCCACGGTATTCCTCCTTAAAGGATATATACCGGCCTGGGGACCACTAAAGTATACTTGCGCAATTCAAGTACCCCGCTTAAAATTGCTTAACCTGGTATATCGTTGCCAACTTGCCATCGCAATTCAGCTTCGCACGCTTAATTTACTGAATTAAGCACCCATTAATTATTCATTAAATAGTCCATTGTAAATGTTAACGTTAATTTAAATTTAAAAATCTCCTGGATCTCATAAATAATTTACGGCGTACGTCGGGGGAGCCGGTGGAGGTATCGCTCGGCTCGCTCGGGAACGGAACTGCAGTACTGACGCAATACGACACTGTGTGGCTGTGATTGCGTCTCGATGAAATAAGGCTATGCTCACAGGTTTTTGTGAATACTAGGTAGGTTGGAAGTAACAGCGTATGCGGGTCCACGGATTCCCTAAGGACCTACTGCTATCGAGGATGACAATCCCAGGGGTTTTGTGGTTGGAGTGGGTTTGTGAACTTAAAAAGACGTTCCTACAGCCTACATATCTTGTAGAAAATGATACCATGTAATTAATTCGTCTCTTGCTAATTGTCAGGAGCGTGTATGGAGAACACAGATTATTATTATTATGTTCGTTTGTCAGTAAGGCCAGTTAAATGTAGAGAAATAACGCTCGGTAAAAATGACGATTACATTTTTAATTTCTTAAATTATTTAGTACTTACGGAGCCCAACACAAAAGTGACTAAGACCAAATAACACGAACTAGCTGTGATCGGTGTGACACAGTCAAATGTAACGATCGTACCAGATATGTAGGTCGAATCACGTACAAACAAACATGACGTCACTTTTTATTTCTCGTACCTTCAAAGTACAAAGTAGACGGAGTTGTTGCGGTCGGTCGCAAGTAGCGCGTACATTGTGATCAATAGCTAGTTGATTATTGATGGTCAGAGGACGAGGCGTCGGCGATGAAATCAATAAGGCTTGTGTTCACAATGCTGTGTTGCTTGGGTTTGTTTTATTGCTGTGTTATTGGTTTCGAGCGCACATGGTACAATCGTACGAGCTTCTAATATAGAGTAATCATGCTGTATGTTTCATACCAATAGTATTAATGCGAAAGTTAGTTTGTTTGTAACTTCTTCACGCCTTGACGTATTGTAGATAAAGGAAGCACATAGTCTTACTCTAAGCTACTCTTTATCCCGAAAATATCACGGTTTTTGAAGATTAACGCCAGCAAAGCTTGTTTGGAATCAAAATAGTCCAGTTATTCTGTAGTTCATAAATCATATCACAAAAAATCACGTTCTGCAGATATGTTGCTGCGTCAAAGAAAACAAACTAACAAAACACACTTTGCAATTTATTATATTAGTGTAGGATATAACAATAGCCGGGGATGTGTGCTGGAAAGTTTGCCGTGCAGTATCTTCCCGACAAAAACAGTTGGCAGTGAAGGGTGGGCGAATTATTCTGCCCTCGTCGGAAGAGCGCGGTGACTCTAATGTAATTTGCATTGGATTTGCCGTTTTTATGTCGAGCTATATCATAGTTGTTATTGCAACGTTTGAAAATAAATAAAATGTTCGTCTGTTTTGAATATCGAATTATGAAACTGGTCATTCGCTCGGTTTTTGAATTGAGAACACATTTGTTGGTTAATAAAAAAAAATGCAGCGTATCTAATTATAATGCGGTAACTGGTGCATTACACGAATTATAAAACGTGACAAATGTTTCAGGAATTGTGATTTTATGTAACAAAGAAAAAGAAATGCTTATAACTAGATGGAAGATGATATATTCACTCGATAGACACAGCTTGTTTTCGTGCATTTTGGAGGCAATAAAAGAAAATATAAAAACATACAAATTTAGTAATAAAATGCTATAAAAATAGAAACGAACGTGTATCAGGAACACGCAACGACGCGTACAGTACTTATAATATAAATTAACGAACTGAAAAATTTTAAGTGTTCTTACAAAAAGCTAATTATTCTAAATTAGGTTATTTATACAAAAAATCATTAAAACATTTTTAATAATCTATTATTTTTTACGTTCATCAGAGATACTTCTAGTTTCCAAACACGTATGGCATTAAATTATAGATAAGCAATAGAAATAATAAAAAATAATTGAGATTTTGACAAAAAGAATGCTTATCAATATATATTTTTTTAATTTCATCTCAATTCGTGTTGCGTTCGATTGTGGAAGTTATTCATATTGCTAACTTCTTATTTGTTACTAACAATTTCGTATCTGTTCCCTCTTTAAAGAGGCAAAAATAATGTTTCTTAACGCACTGGCACTTTCTGTGATTATTGTTAGCTGTTCAGCGTTTTAATTTAAGTACATATTACTATATCATTATATTTAGACGTCACGTAGACTCTGATTAACACGTTATGTCCGTATCAAAGGCGTTTTAACAATTCCGACACGCATGTAATACGGTCCACCCTTGCACGCCACTGCGTGCAGCGTACGTCGCGTGTGCTACATCGATATAAACGCGTAACGTGCCAATCAATACGCCCCGCGAGCGGCCGCTGGTATCTACTATCGCGCTGATTCGCACGCGCCGCGTTTTAATGGTACGACGCCAATTTGTTTTCGCGTACTGATTCTGAATGCTTTAATTGGTTCCGAGCGCGTTCGACCCTTTATTGTTGGTGCGATGTCTTTCTACTTTTTGTTGATAGCGTTTTTATTACATAGAATTTTCATGAATATTCAAATGAAGTCTGTATTGTTGCATTCAGTAAGTTTTAAATAATTCGCATGAATGTAAGATATAAAATAATAAATGGCCAAAAAGATTAGCTGCAGTCATGTGTTGATATTCTATCAATTTAACCCATACTACAATACATATCCACTGAATCAGTACCTATATATTTAGTCTAAAC
>DWFC01000707.1:0-10022 GCA_018247075.1 Hasora chromus | reverse complement strand
TTTCAGAAAGCTAACAATAGACAAGAATTTGGATCATGTTATATGTTGTTGTTAAATGGTATGCGTATATTGAATCTAACCTATTCTGTCTTAATAATAACTTCATCTTGAATATTTAAAGGTTCTGTCTAAAGGCTTCTATTACTCAATACAAAAGAAAATATTTCTGCAAATGTTTCATTTCTTCCGAAGATTTTAATAGCAACCAATGGTGTTCAACTTATTTATTTACCAGCTGTACCTGCGAGTGCGTCCGCGTCGAATTTATGGAATTTTCGTCCGACTTGTTTCAAATTTATCGTCACTGCTCGGCTCATTTATGTTTTAGCGATACGTTATATAGCCTATAAACTGCTCAGGAGTATAGACTACAATCGTACTAAGTTTGATAAAATCCTTTCAGTAGTTTTTCACTTATGCGTGCACATACAGACAGACAAAAAAATCCTGATTGCATTGTTGGCATCAGTATCGATCACAAATCATCCTCCAATATTACTTTTGAATTCAATGTATAGAATAGACCTTTCTACAGTTTTATTATAAGGATAGATGTATGCTGCTTAGCTTATTTATACGAGTTTGTTTGCACCTTATGGTAAATAACTATTGTAGTCCATACCATCTGTGACCAAGACTGATAACGGTGTTACTACTCGGGACGAAGTGGTTGGATACCGGGGAAAGCTGAAATAAAATGAACTGATCATATAAAGCTTGTAAAGTACAAGCTCCAAGGCAATTTGTAGAGAGATTAAAGTATAAATAAAATATTAACAACAAAGTTGAACGGGGACACTAGTTTTGATTAATTTTGATCGCATCCTATTACTTTGGCAAACAAAGTGGGCGCTACTAGCAAACAATAATCTGATTTTCCTCTACCCTGTAGTTGTTTGCTCCTGTACCGCTATTGGCTCTTGGCTCTCCAGTGATTTGTTCCATTTCCGCGAAGTCACAATTGATTGAAAGCTTTCTGTTCGTGCTCAAGAACTATGGTACTAATGATACGCCCTAATTTGACTCGAAATTTTCTTGATTTAATTTTGCGTTGCCTTGCGGTTGCGTTTATAATACAACAAATAGGCCGTGATATGTAATAGTTTTAAACAAAATTTTATTTTAAGTAAACTTAAATCAAAATCACTTTAGCAGAAACATACAAAAATAAAAGTTGAACTTACCAATTTCACATATAAAATTTACAATAGATTCACGATAAGCAAGGGATTTTCGAACAATTTAAACACGGTTACGAATTGAAAAGTCGTTTTATTTCATCGATACTCATTGGTGTAAATTAAGTATATATAATTCTATTTAACGCAATGAAGCCTGAGGAGCGCTTCAAAATTATATTTACTCCAAATGCTAACTTTTATATTTCAGAACAGCATAATAACAGGCAAACAGAATCGCGTAGATATCAAGCTGAGTTTTTGCTGTTTACACTGTGTCTTGTTATTTCAAATTCGAAAAAGCGAATGAGGAACAAAAAATTCGTTTTTATATGTTTTTTGGTGGCGTGATCGCGAACGCGGCCGGCGTCGGTCGTCCATCACAGCAATAAACACTTCTCACATTTCATTGTTAGTGAAATACTGATGTATTGTTGTTGGGACGCTTTATACCGGTCAATTGTGGCCTGACTCCCAATTTTTAGCCTTAGTTGGCGGTTACAAAAGTACTTTTATGAGCACGCTTGCGACCGAGCGTTTTTCCTCTGTTTTGGTTTAATGAAAGATTCCGCATTGCGTAGAGGAGTTAATGTGCATGTTACATACAAATAGACTTGTTTTATAATAAAGGTGTGAATATTTCTTTCGAATGTGCTGCTTTTGTGTTGCAAAGTTAATGACAGATAGATGGATCTAATCAAAAACATTCCTGGAAAAAATGCCTGGCATCACATTCGCCGCAAAAGATTTGAGATTATGTAAAGAGCCAAGTCAGCCAATATGATGATATGTATGATGAAATAAATTTAGTTTTATTCAAAACTTGTACCTCTTGGAATTGGCAATTGCATAGAAGCATAGACGGTGATGAAAAATTGTTTTATGGCCTAAACTGTTTTGAAAAAAGGATGGTAAGGCCGTGCCGCTTTTCTGCTGCTGTGCCCACAGATACGCATAACAGAATATGTCGGAATTAAATTTTAAAATACACACATACTAAAAAATATTATTTGGATGAAGCCTGGAAAAAAATCAAGGCATTCTTATGAAACGCATTTTTATTTCCTCGTAATTACTTTAAACTGATTGTAAAGTGCTTGTTTTATTACGGGTAATAGACCTTTTATGGAATTTCATTAAAAGGTGCTAGTTTAATAGTAAGTCGAGTTGATTTTATGACTTTTCCTTGTAATTTTACTGTTTTCTTAAGAAATAGCTTGTTTATCTGTGCTGAAAAAAATCTTTCAACAATGCACTGATTTTATTTTGGTAGTCACTGATATATAATCAACATAAAATCATAAAATTAAATAACATATTCATAGAAAATGTAACGGAGAATAAACGACCATACAGGTCTAGTGAGAGAAGTTCGACGTGTAAAATGCAAATGCAAAACTTACGGAGCCAAGAAACTAAAATCTGTCGTCCTTAAAATGCTGGCTAGACATCATTTAAAGTCATACTTAAAAGACAAGTAAGCTAGTTTTAAATACGTGCGGTCGTGCGGAGGTCGTTGCCGGGTATCGCTGTCAGCGCTCGGGCACGCAGGCCCGCCCCTTGACACCGCTATAGGGTTCGCGACACGAGAGCGAACACTCCACATGCCTGCAGCTAAATACAGTCGAGTTTTGTTTGTTAACAATCCACCAGAATTGCCAAATTAGCTTCAATCTGTAATGTAGAATTTCTGGTGTTAATTCTAAAACAAATTGGAATCTATTGCTACGTCTTCTTAACATTATGTATTACCTGTTTAAATTTTGTACGTCATTACCGAAGTAGTGGCTGAGTATTGCTGTCAGCGCTCCGGGGCACGCAGGCCAGAATATTGACACCGCGCTCTCCGCTATAGGGCTCACTACGAGGGCCCATACACCACATGCCTGCAGCTAAATAATGTCGAGCTTTGATTGTTTACCATCAACTGTAATTGCCAAATTAGCTGTATAGCGCTGCTCTCGTAGATCAACTAACAGACAAATTGATTATCAATGCGAATCTCTACCTTGTTAAATATTACACAACAAACTTAATATTCAGGTTACTGATTCAAAAGTAGTAGTTGCGTCTGCGAGACTTTTACTATTATACTCAGACCTGAAGTAACCCAAATCAGCCTGAAGCATATCAGGTATAAGTAAGTTAGTTTAATATCTGTGTGCCATACCAAAACTATTTCCGAGTATCGCTATCAGCGCTTAGGCACGCAGGCCCGCTCTTTGAGACTGCGCTCTCTGCTAGAGCTCGCGAGACGACAACGAACATTCCGTTCGTCTGCAGCTTACAAACATTATTTAATGGCGATTTGCGATTGGCAAATTTTATATGTGTTCTCATTGATTGACAACTTTCCACATTTTGCAGCAGTACTACTACCGCAGCGTATGCGCTGCATTTTCTCTAAATCGATCTGAATTTCATAATGAGCTTTGTTACTGATTTTCTATGTCATTAAAATGTTAAGTATGGAATCAATTGCAACGGATGAAGCCATAATTGGACATCTTTGAAGTAGTTAACTGACGTCAACGAAAGTATCACGAACTTCGCTGGTTCGATGAGGTGCTTATTAGGGTACCTGTTGCGCGACTTCTTTCATTCTTTTGTTCTGAGCCACTCGATTCAAAAGATCATTCGTCGCCCCATTGATAGCACTTGGTTCTTTCTTGAATTACAGTTTTTGTGGTTTTTCCCGTTTGCGCGCTGTGTTATTTTTCGCCGCGTCGCTTTTTTTGTTTACACCCTTATTTTTTATTTTTATCACTTTGAAGGACAGCATAAAAATATCCTTATTACATAATTTATTTCTTATAAGGTTTGTTCGTTAATCTACTGCTCATATGCTGATAATAATAAAATGTCTAATATGTAACTGGTTTAATATACAATTCATTGCCACCAAACTTTCGGTACATAATGAAACAAGGTTTTCAAGCGAGCAATGAGGTCACCACTACACGACCTCATTTGAATACTTACCAAAATATTCGTCTACACGCCGCCCAAAATAATGAAACTACTCAAGCACAGTATAAGCACCAAAATTGTTGTAAACTCAGGCAAAATTATATCTCGGAACACTAAAACTGACTAACGTTAAGTACGTTGTACTGTGTTGTTGCCTCAGAATAAATTGTCGCGAAGTTAGAGGAAAACGCCTCGATATTATCTCACCTAGGTCTTTTGTTAGTTAAGGAGGCGCTAGTCACTGGGGCTTTATATTTATTTGGGCCTTATTTATAAGGGACTTATATTAAATTATAAGCCTTTATAGTTTTTCATACAAAATTATAAAACCGCATTACTTTCAAATACACAAATTTTGATTGTTTTAATTACGAACCGACATAGATGCTTACGTAACCAATCGATATTGATCTTATCTTTTTGTCTCACAACACAAGGGAAAGTTTGACAGAAATTTCAGAAAAGCGTTTGTATGTGAGAGCAGTAAAAGCGCAGCGACTAGCGTCACCTTAACCCGTTTCGAAGGGACGCTGTATTTCTGATATTATCAAAGTGGAAGGAAGTTACGATGGGCAGCTGATTTTATATTAAGTTGAGTCTAAGTCTCTTTAAAAAAGTTAAGTTTAGCAGTTTCTTGTTCTATGTCACTAATCGTTTTCTAGAGTTCATATTTTATTTTATATCATTTGACTGTACAAAAGATAAAATTAACCATAAAATGCCATTTTATCTCTAGAACCTTCACATTTTAAACTTAACAAATTGAGTTAAGATAACTTTACATAATAAGAAAATTGGGAAGGGATGGAGTTCAACGCATACTCGTATGAACATATGTTATAACAGCATATTGTAAAAGTGTATGCTGAATAGTCGCTTATTATGCAGCAGTAGAACTCATTTTTCCTTTGTTCTTACTGATAAGCCTTCTACATTCTTAAAAGCATTTGGTCTTCTTACTAGAACACAAAATTGTGACGTGGTTTTATCATAATCTGGTTAAAACTAAAATAATCGATTCCGGGATCCCGGCAATGTATTATCACTAGCTTTATTGTGAGCATGAAAATACACGGGCATGCAGTCCACCTGATGGTAAGTGGCTACTGCATGCGGTGCTGCCTCTGAGGACAGAGTTGACATGCCTCGTTTTCTGCATATGCTGGCTAACACACCCTTGCACCGAAACACAGTAGTTCAAACACTACTATTTCGAGGCACAACTAGGTGTGACGGTGGTGAAGCTTATATGCAGTGGTGTGAGCGTATCGGGATTGTTGACAACTCAATGCTACTACGTTGACTGTTCACTTTGTCTCGTAATCACGAATAATCTACCCTTACTAATTACATGCTCATCCTATGATTATAAAGGCTCGAATTCTGCTAATAGGGGTGCCAAATTGTCAAGATACTGTTAAAGCCCCTCGGAAATGAGGCGAATTCCTTGTGTCTTAACATTGTATACAACTATTACAAGTTTGTTTACGTCTTCCTATTGTAGGCAACGCCATAATTCTTCCCGCCGCGCCTTCATTAATCAAAGGCTGAATATTTTAGGCCCTCTTATGTTATGCAGTTCTTAAGATAATAAATAATGTGGATTTTTTTATAGGTCAAACTAATACTCAATGTATTTTCAGCGTTTGTTTATTTATTGTCATGCGTGTGGTATTGTTATATGCGTATATAACGCGTATGGTATTGTTTGGTGTATTATACAACGAAAAACCCATTTGTAGTTCTAATCTTGAAAAACTAGTACCGGTAGTAACCTAGATTATTTATGAATAACCTTCGTGGCATCTTGATGAGCCGGTATTTGAAACGGGTGCCAGTTCGATTTCCGCAGCGCTAGAATCATATGTATTACGTTTGCTCGGCATTCAAACTTAATGTTTAAAGGGTAACGCATCCGAGAACGTGATCACATATTTATAATAATTTATGGGTTCTAGTTTTCAGGTTTATAGCATGCCCGTGTGCTACTTTATTACTTGTAAAAAAAGGATTTCCCCGCATAGTGTGCGCTATTGAGACTGAAAATGCACTGTTTTAAGATTATATTATTGTTATAAAAAATAATCGTCTCGTAAGCTCGCTTTTATAAAAGCACGGAAAGTAAAGTATGCACTAAAACGAATTTAAGTACTTACGATATTATTATAAATATACTACATAGTTGTGAAAAAAAAGTCTGCGTTGCCACGATGGCAGCATAGAGAAATATTCTATTCCATCGGAGGTTATTAATGCAGGTATTTTTGTTTATGGTATGCACTTATTTATCTGATTTAATTCATCCCAATTTTATCATACATTATTTTCCAAGTAAACAAAATTAATCCCTCGGTTATAATGTACGAGATAAGTCGTGTTTCACGTATTATTTCTTGTGTTCTCTTGTCTTGTTTGTTTGAAGGTAAAAGGGACTCGAGTTATTATTTATAGAGGCGAATTTCGCCTAACATACTTTTCTCACTCTGGGAACCATTATGTCACTTTGTTTAATACTTGTAGCATAGTCTCAGGGGGGTTTGCGGGCTATTTTCACGGCTTTGTACCCGTTATTGTATTTCGAGTTGGACATTAATGGTCGGCACAACGGAATAGAAGTTAAATTCGAAATCGCTTATAACGTGGTTCAGCAGTAAAAGTAAGTCTAGATATACCAGTATAATATATTTTATTTTTGGTGTTAAGGGATGTGCATTGTGCAAACAATATATCAACTGTCTCTATTTCTATGTATGTCTTTGTGACATAAACCTGTTAGGGAATACATAATCAGTTATGTATGTATGTGTATTTTACTGTCGTGTATAAAACCACTAAAACTGAATTTTTTAAACGAACTCAATGCAGTTGCATTCAGCAATATTGTTAATGTCAAGCAAGTTTTCGCGTTTACTGGTTATCTTATTCTGGTTAATTAAGAAGATGAACATTAAAAAAATCGTAGTGTCCAGGTGAACTTAAAATAAGAAATTATAATTAAAGAACATGGTTGGTTTATTTATTTTTGCTCCACCTATCATATGACTGCATGTCGTAAGAGGCGAAAAACATAGATTTATAGCTTATTAAATATTTTTTCCTGCTTGTAAATATGTACTTGATGTCACAAGTCGACTTCTTCAGAGACAGTCCACTTAAAATTGACCAATCACGGACGGCCTTAAAGAGCAGTTTGTAATTAATTACTTTCGGATTGATAGATTTTAATGCGTCAAATTAGACAGAACGTCAGAATTATACAGAACTTATAGCAATTTAGTGTGATTTTCTGAAATAACAATGTCACTTCATTGCACAAGTGATGCGGTCTCCGGGAGCCTCTAGGCTATTGTAGTAGTAGAAGTTGCTATTGTAGTAGTTATATTGAATAACCAACACTTTTAACATTTGCTGTAAATTACACTTTCGCATTCATTGCTATAAGTAATGAATTTATTTCCTTTAATTCGTACTCTCCCCGTACGATTTATACTCCTTAAAAGCGTATATAAACAAAAATACCTACTTATAAAGAAGTTGGATGCGGAACACGAATTAATTAAACTTACACGATTAAGCTATGCTTATGAAATAATTCCCTGTTTTATTTTGTGATCTTTATTAGTATATTGTTAGAGCATTAAAGAAAAATGATACTATATAAACAAAGCATATATTGCACCTGTTGTAAACTACGGAGCGTAATAATTAATTTGCAGTCGAATTATAATGGCGCTCAAGATAATTGTGTGGTTAGCGCAAACAGCGGCTTAATCACGCGAGTTCAATTGATTCCGTAATCGAGTGCCCCTACATCTACCATTGTAATGTACATACGGGCTCGAAGCCTTTTGTCACTATCTACTGCAATCATGAAGCCTGTACATTATGTGTTATAGTAAATACGAACGCCGACTTACCACAACTATTTTACATACTATTAGGTGGTAGGTATACAGAGAAAGTATTAAGAACAGTTGCAAATTCGATTAATTCCCATCGCACATTTTTGGATGATGCATACATTTGAAACTGCTTGATGAATATTGACAAAGATAAAAAACAAGAAAAAAATAGGCAAAAAAAAACAAACTGTGACAGATTTACTTATATTTTAAGGTGTAATGAGAACACTCCTAATTGAAATGCCTTGTGCTCAATGCAAAATTTACTGCATCTGGATCAGGATAAGTGTTAAATTTCATGTTCCACTAAGTTGGTACCATCGTCACATCTAGTTGTGCCATTATTAATAAAATTGTAGTGTTCGCACTACTGTTATCGATACATGGGTGCATAGCATAGCTTTAGAACAGATGGCATTCGAACTCTGTCTTTAGTGATAGTGCCGAATCCTTGATTAACCCTCGATCACAGACATCGTGCAATGCCATCAGGTGGAATGCATGCTCATCTGCTATCCCATAACGTACAATAGAACCATCCATGTAATGGTAATGGAATGATAATAAAAGAAAATATAGAATTATATTTTGCAAACTTTATTCATTTTATTTTCCAATCAAAATGAGTCTTGAAAGCAGTGAGCAGATTGCAAAGGTTGCGAGGATTACGCAAATGAGCCCCCAGTACCGGATTTGCTTCGTAATATTTCTCTTGCAAACTGTATTCTAAGTGACTGAGTTTTCTGAAATTATATACACAGCGAGAAGCAATCTTTTGACTTTCAATAGCGACTTACAAATTGATACCACGTTTGTAGCGTGCTAATTATCTTGCAAAATTATTTTTAAATCTGACTACCAACTCCAGATATATCTTGTTTATAACACTAGATTAAAGTATACAGAGAAACAAGTGGACCAACCATCTTGCTATATGTGTTCACTATCGCCTATCGATATTGATGAGACCAGGCAAATTGCTGTTGCCGGCCTTGAAATGCAGTCGCAATAATAATAGGAAATCATTAATCTAAATGAAACTGGAAATATCAAACGACACAATTAAAATAAATCACTCAATATAGCAATCATAAAGAAAATTAAAAGTCCGCAGATTGAAAAGGTTGGTCGGATTACGCAAATGAGCCTCAGTACCGGATCGGACGGATTTGCTCCGTAATATTCATCTTAGATTCACCAGATGGCGTGCTAAGCTACTGAGCTCTGTAAGTCTAGGATTAAGTAAAGAGTAAGGCCCGATGCAGCATATTCTGCTCTCCTTTTATGTACGCTTTTCATTATTTAAAACAGTTCATACAATTAATATAACATCCATAAATTTATTTTTTTGTAAATGTGTACAGTGTACGATCGGTCTTATGTCCCAATCTAGATATCTATATAATCCGAACATGTTTGTGTGCTAACGGGATAAATATACATGTAACTGCAGATTGCATTCTCAGAAGGTAAGGAGGTCAGTATCGACGTAAAACAACGAAAGTCGCTTCACACCCGCTCGTAAATTAAATAATACCCTGGCGTCAAAGCGCAGGGTTGCCCACAATGTACTTTGGTACAATGGTACATTTGGTAATTTGGTAGACTCAGTATATTATGTCTTTGGTAATATGTCTTGGTATGGTATGGTATGGTATATTATCTATGGTCCTGTTATTATTTTAGCGTATGTTTAAATTGTATGAGAGTATACATACGAGTATACATTTCTCACAACTGTCCGAAGGTTATTTTCTTTATGACATTGTTTCATACATATGTACTTCGGTCCCTTTTATTATGTATCTCTCTATAAATATATTTATCAGCACGTAGTACCCAAACATAATTGTGGTATTACTACAGCATTACCATTATACGGGCCTACGTGGGAACAGGACTACGTCATGACCGATGTCCAAACTGTGGAGTGCAATTGCGAGTTTATATATTTTTTTTATATATGAACAAA
>DWFC01000706.1:0-10023 GCA_018247075.1 Hasora chromus | reverse complement strand
TTATTTCATTACATTGTATATGCAAAATTAAACCCGATATGAGTATAAATGAATTTTTCTTAATTAATTTTTTTAGACGGGGTTCAATGGCAATATTTATGCAAATTATTTGAAAGTTGCATTGAAATAAAAATGATTGATTGTTAGACACTTTATTAAATTACACTCTTATATGTCGGATTTTAATTCGGTAGCAGCAAGAGCAGAAAGCACAAGCATAACATTAAAAACGACTAGTAAACAAATGCATTTCCCCTAAATTCCAGACAATTCCTGTGGAGTTTCCGGTTGCCGGGCGAGGCGCAGAAGATCGACCGCATGATGGAGTGCTTCGCGCAGCGCTACTGCCAACTCAACCCGGACATATTCACGAACGCTGACACGTGCTACGTGCTGAGCTTCGCGATCATCATGCTCAACACTTCGCTACACAACCCCAGCGTGAAGGACAAACCCGCGCCCGAGCAGTTCGTCGCCATGAATAGAGGGATCAACAACGGCGGCGATCTGCCTCAGGAGTTGCTCTTGGTGAGTAAGGTTATCGTTTTTGGAGTTTTGAATAAAGTCGGGGATAATCGAAAGCTTAACTGTTAGATGGCAGTAATAGAATATGGCAAATTTAATAGTTAGGTATTTTAGTGGTATATTGAAAAGACGAAGTGAAGTCTATAATACTGACAAAAATGTATTTTAACTAAACAAATTATTAGGTAATTTACGTCGTAACTAAATTATTTTGTATCAAAATTTACCAGCTGCCATAGTTTCTCTCGATACTTTGGATTGACCCACATGCGGTATTTAGACATATAAGTTGAATACGGTATAACGATTATCCAAGATATTCATTACTTTAATATTTTGTGGGTACGGTTTGTTACTGTTTGTCGGTACTGTGCCTAATTTAAATTACGCAAATACGTTTTATTTTTCGCCTGATATTGGAGTCGCAATGCAACACTGACAGGATAGAAACTAAATCGAACCTTGATTGAAAATTTACAATTGTTGGCATTTATTTATGAGACAAATTAATGCTATTTCACGAGCATCGTGTCATTAAAACATACAAACAAATAGAATTTAAATCTATTTACTTGTTACATCAAGATATCAACGATGGTGTATGGCATAAGAGTCCGTATTAGTATTACGAAGCTTATTTATTATTTAACTTAATTATAAATCATTTAGTATAACATACGATTTAGTTTATTATTGCACTTTATCTAGCCAAGAACTTTATATTGAACTTGTGTTTACTTCCGCAATTATATAAATATGAGCAGTTGAAGAAAACTCGCGGTTTTTGTAATCCATCATCATCATTAGATTCTCTTACGCGTCTGAATAGTGCAGGAACCAGTTGCAGTAAATAAAGCCCTTTTAATATTACTTATAACTGTTATTGCAACTGTGCATCGGTTTAGATAACTAGTAGCAAGTTTGAAATGAAAGTTTAATTAAATTCGCTTTTCTAAACTTCTTGGAATGGAATGTAAAAGTTATTATGAAAGTAAGTAACATATTAAATGTTAAAATATTGTGTTACAGAACATTATTAAAAAAATCACAAGAGGCTATCTAAACCCGATACAACAAAATATTTTAACCTATTTGAAAAGTAATTATTAAAGCTAGTCCTTAACATGTCCTATTCAGTTAAATTGAATAGTGCTGACGATTTTAAATAAACGTTAATAGATGGATATGGATAAATATTATGAACATTCCAAATTCTTAATATTTATTATCATAACGAGCAAATATGTTAACACATTCCAAATATTTGTGTTAAGTTAATTATTCTGACCCTCGTGTTGTTTGGTTAAGCGAAACATATTCAATTAGGCGTATGACGTCAGTTGGGTAACAGTAAATAAGTAAATAAGATAGTTGATGTCAATTTAATGGCCTTCTTATCTATAAAACAACCGAGTGGCCGATAAAGCGATCTGGTAAATGTTGAAGAAGTTAGTCGGCAAGTTAACGCTACAATGTGAGTCGTTTGTACTGTTTAATTGGACGTAATTATACGTCGTGAATTCTTTGTAACATAAAACAAATTACACTTCTATATTCCTCTGCAAGATAATATTTTCGCAGATTACACAAAGGTAACAAATTGTGAATATTGTAGTTCTTTATTGAGATGATATCATAATAAACATAAGCGGAAGTTATATTATATAGACTGTGCCCCACAGTTGTAACCGCGTAGAAAACATGCGCCCCCCTTTTGTATGAATTTCATCGAATTTCGTGATAAAAAGTGTACCAGTTTTAAAGTTGAACCATAAGGTTCAAACGGAAAAAATCGCATCTAAATCGGTCCAGTACATTTTCCGTGATGACCGAACAAAAAGACAAACATACAAAAAATTAAAAAAATATTTTATTAGGTTCAGAGACTACTCCTATAAAAACCCGGCACACGGAACTTTTACAAGTTAATATAGTGTAGATATATAGATGATACAAAATATGACAACTGTATTCTGAAATATTTTTAAATTGAAAGATTGGCTCTATCTTCGATGCAAGCGGAAGAATGGAAAACAATAAACATGAGGTAATAATGGCGACTGAAAGGTAGATAATGAAAATGGTTGAAACCCCAAGTTCTAATCAGATCTAGATAGATCCAAAAAGATGAATAGAAGAGGAATCGATGAGCATTGAGAGGCTACTCAACGCCTGCCAACCTCATTAGATAAGACTTCCAAGTTGAGATATACACAATGATGAGATATTGAACGCCGTTCACGTATTTAAAAATGTCTCACAGTTAGTTAAGAAATATGAAACATCGACGAAAGACAGATCAAATTGAACACATCGAAAAACGATTTATTAGGCTGAAGGAGGCACTAGTCTCCTAAAACTTTACCTTGTAAGTCAAAAACTGAGATCAATATCGATTGGTTACCTCGTCATCTATGTCGCTTCGTGTTTAAAACAATAAAAAAAGTTGTTTGTTTGGAAGTTATGCGGTTTTATAATTTTGTATGAAAACTGTTTATAATTTCCAAATAAACTTTTTATTGTTCTAATTAGGAAGCGACATAAATTACTACGTAACCAATCGATATTGACCTTAGTTTTTGACTCACCAGGTATAATTTCATAGTGATTTCAGAAAGGTGTTTGTATGGGAGAGCGGTAAAAGCGCAGCGACTAGCGTCACCTTAGGGGTATATGACGGTACGTGAAAAGGTTCATGTTTATTTATTTTAAGATTAAATCGACGATACGATATGTAATAAAAATGTAATCAGATTTTTTTATTATTATTAGATACTAACCGTTTATTAAGTTAAATATTTAATAATTTTGGTATTATTGTTTTAATTGCATTTTTGTGATCGATTGCCTAATTTTATCATCTATCTAAATAAAGTAAAAAAAAAAAATTATCCATGTTGGAAAAAATGCCATGTGGAGCGGTCGTAACCATAGTAACATGTACTGTCTTCACGTCAGTCAGTGACAGCGAACAGTAATACAGCAAAGCTGATTGGTTGAGCGCACCCCCGCCCCGCGTACCGCAGACTATGGGTGAGCCAAACTTACGGCGGTTTACCTATAGATAGATAAGCTTACCTAAAGTGAGGTTATACGAGTTTCTTAGTCCATAGTGATTAGGTTCATTTTCTCCCATCTCACCCCGGATTTTGATTATTTTCGGTCGTAAGATTATATTTTTTCTGTTATCTGGTATAACCTCCAAAATTAAATAAATAAAGACCGCGCTCAAGTAAATCCAGGCATCGTTTTTTGACACCTTTGATACCCTCCCACTCTTTAAGGTCACGCTCAAATCGTCCAATTAGCAAAATTGACACTTATCCATTAGCCCCTTGAAGTCCAGTGCTGGACATAGACTCTAATTAAAGGGGGAGATTTGCCATAGTCACCGCGCTTGGCCGTGCGTGTTTGTGACCGCACAGAGAGATGCTGCTGTCCATCTCCAGGTAATCTTAGCCTTTAGTCACGTCTTACGACACCCACAGGTAGAGTTGGGGTAGCACAATTCTGATTCCGGCGCTACACGGGTTTATTAATCTGAAGTGCTCGAGTATTTCCGATGATTAATATATTTCTCTTACTAATCAGACGGGTTTCTCTTAGCGTACCTTTCTATATTAAGGGCTCTTACTGGCTACAGGTACTAATCAATATGTAAGATATCCTTTCTTATATTAATATGACACGCTCGAGTTAATCACAAAATGACTTCGGCTCCCCTACTATGCCAATCAAAGTATGTATGTATTATACTTCTATGTGTCCATACATAGTCATAATAAAATCGGCACGAAAATCGGTTACTATTAAAGGTATATGTCAAATAATAAATTGGTAATTTAAATTAAGAACGTTTTTATTGACCTAGTCCAGCCATAAGTTCTGTTACGAATGAAAATTATTTTTATTTAACGATGTAGGTATTGTAATATTTTTTAAATTTATACCTACATATTATAAAGTCTTAGTAAAAATTAAAAAATATTCTATTCGAAATTGCCATCTTTGTCTTTTATATTGGCCTTTAATCTGTTTGGCCACGAATCTATGGATTTACACACTGTTTCCAAGTGAAATTTTGCCACTACTTACGCCTTTTACTTTTTACGAGACTCAATGTCGCCGTGTCGTTTAAACAGCACGCGGCCGCAATAAAACTTTTTGTTACATACCTTGCACCACGAAAGTAAGCGGATAAAACATGTACTTATTAAAGTGATATCAACCATCATGAACTATGGTCACAAACTAAAATGTATAGCAAACTCAATAAGTGTATACGCTCTGTCAGCGCCCTCACGATCTTAACACTGTGCCTAAGTGGAATAGAAATATTAAAATAATTCAAGTCTGCATATTTTGGACATGGCCTTGGGGTTATTTTTAAAGATATTTTTTGGTGTAAGCGTTTTTGGCATTTCATATAGTATTTATTTGTTTGTTATTATTTGTTATAGTATAAGGATCATTAGTAATTATTATTTATGTATTCATTTTATTTTCTACCTATATTATATAAAGCTACATTTCTCATTATTTATATTATAAGATTATTATATGATGTACTTAAATATAAAATATATTCGATTATTGAAATTTTAACAGGTTATACTTAGGCATTGTTAAAGCCGTTCATTTATTTCATATTTATTTCGCGACTGATATTTCTATTTCATAAGTAGGTGCGTCCACGACTATCAGGGTCGTCAGAGTTATTATTATTTCACAGCTTATTACATAGGTTTTACTTCTGGCTTATTAATAGTTTATTACTTATGTAATAAATAAATACTTTTTATAAATCTGTAACCGTTAATGTACAATACTTACGTTTTTTAATGTGATGTTATTTTAATGAACAATGTGGAGTGTTTGATTATTATAGGTAAATGAAATCGGGGAGTCGTCGATGTAATCTTGAGAATTCTGAAAATTTACAGTGCAAATTATATATCTTTATGACAAAAAATCTACTGGTTAAATATTTTTTTTATAAGAAGAAATCTCATACTTGAAGTATTTTATTCGAATTTTTTTTGAAAATCGACTTCTATGGCCTTTTTTGATTTACCTTCTTTATTTTATTTTATAATATATAGTGCAATATATGCTGTGAATTGTTGTATCTTAAAACGTTGGTTATTATTTTGCTACTTTAGTTGAATATTAAAAAAAATACCAAATATATGTACTAAATGTCAGCGCAGTGATAGATGTATATATGATGATGATAGATGTGTATATATAGATGTTCATGTAAAAATATTTTTTATTATTTTACTACCATATTCTAGACTTCTGTTAAAAAGACACTGTAAGTAGGAGTTTAAAAATCTTTAGTAACCTCCCCAATCCTGGTTATATATACCAGTTGGCGAGCTGCAATCTAGTGCTGCCTCCTTGTAGGCTACAAGAAAATTCTTGTTCCTGAATAGTTAACCTACATCTTCTTTAGACAAAAAATATATATACTTGACTTAATATAACGATCCTATATATTGTTGTATACATTTACATTTCTGTTTTTCTCTAGAATTTTCTCATAAAGTGTTTGGTAGTTTAGTAGAATATCAAAGGAAATAAATATGTTATTGTTAACAAAAATGTTAGTCTCAGACAAAACTAACAAAAATATTAAAGATATATTATACATATTAAAAAAAAATAAAGATGACTTTTTAAAATAAAAGTGTGCCTTAAAAGTAGAAATATTTTGTACTTTTAGAAATATCTCAGAGATAAACATTGTTGATAAACAAGTTAAAATAAGTTTGTACACTTCTTCTGGCTACGGTGCCATCACTTTAATATCTGTATGTTATATTATTATCTATATTTTTTTTGTGCTTATTGTTGAATTAAGAATTATTATGCGGATTATTTTTTTAATGTGAATTATGTTTTAATTTGAATTAAATTTAAACAACGAAATAATGTTAATACATAAAATTAAAAATAATAAAATAAAAGAAAATAATTATAAAAAGGTGAAAATAATTACATATTATCTATAATATCAATTTACTTAAATACACCTATAGATACAGCTATGTTGACGGACAGTTTTAAGATTTTTCTTACTTTAACAAATGTTGAGAAAACGGTGAAGTGTTTCATCAAACGCCTATATGATATTTATTACAAATAAAATTGTATATTTACATAGTTCTAATATTACATCGTTGTTGCAGTACCTAGATATCTGTTTGTATTTTTATTAATATTTGCGTTACTTTTTACGGAAGTGGATTAAAAAAAATGGGGTGTGGGCTACGAATAATTTATAAGTCAGGAAATGTAAGTGCGTTAATAATGACCCAAAAAAAGTCGTTTCCAAGTAGGCGGGGCTTAAAAATCGTGCCCAGCGCGGCCTCAGTCTGACATTTTCCTTGCATGCGAGCACATCTCCAATATTTTTTCATTTTTATTATTTTAAATAGTTGTGAATCATCATGTCAGCATGTGTTGTGAAGTGGTGTAGGATTGAAGTATCCAGAGATCACTTTCAGTAGTAGTAGCAAAATTATAATTATATTAAAAACTAGCCGCTAGTCCCGGCTTCGCTCGGGTGGACATTTATTTAAAAAATGTTCTGGTAAACAATATAGCTTATGTTACCAGGGATAATGTACATACTAACTTTTCCTAATAAAATATCAAACCGAGATGGTCAGTATTATACAAAATGAAATCAGTCAATTTTTGATCCAATTTAAAATATATTTTTTCTTTACCCACCCGACCCATAATAAAACAAATATTGAAGTACAATAATATAGTTTTGTTATTGACTTGTTCCACATTTTGCATAACATCGTTCACGCTGCTATGATTCAACTGTCATAGCAGACGTTGTTGCACGCGCGCTAACCTATCCCTGCTTTCGTTCTTAATTTTAACCAATCATCATATTGATATAATCAATAACCACCAATATCAATTTGTAACGTCGACAGTGATTCGAATTTTATATCATACGACGTATTGGTTTCAAGTTAGGTCCCTTTTTGTGTGGGTTTTGTTCTGAATTAGACTTCCTGACTTATAATTTATTCGGAGGGTGTGGGTGACAGTTGTCGGTGCGACTAATGTAGGTATGTGTCAATAACAAATGAAATATAACAATTTTAATGTTTCAGTTTAATATGACGTATTTAAATGTGTTACTTTCCCTATGATCAGTGTTGACATATTTGTGGTTGCATTGTCTAATTACTTAAGTGATCCCTTAATTAAAGTACACAAAAAACACAATGCTAACTAGTCTATTCAAGTGCTATTAGGATAATACCTTTTAGAGTTGCGTTACTCGACAGTGTTGACTTGTAGGGTTAGAAAATCAGTCTAAGAAAAATATTATCATTTAATTTACTTTTGAATGTATCAGGGCCTAATCCTTTAATAACGGCGAGTAATGTGTTAAACAAATTTATTAGGGCACATAATGAGAATAAAAATAAAGTTATTCTTGAAAATTCAGAACCAGTATCATCAACTAAAATAATAATAAAATATATAAATAAAATTCAAACGCTTTCTTAGCACCGTTGCTAATGGTACTGACAGACGTCAGTTAACGTCAAATGCCCCTCAATTCCAAAAGGTATTATCCTAATAGAATTCATGAGAAAATATCCTAATATAATTCATCCCATTTGAATCAGATTATATAATAAGTTAAATTTATTTTATTTATGTAATTTACTACTACTTGAATATTTTAACGCAATGACTAGACCTTAAGCAGCAGAAGTGGTCATGAGTATAATGAAAAGGTCCGACAGTTCTCACCCGCACCGGTACTGCGAATAAGATATCTGAACTTAGTGCAATATTTATTGTTTGGATTTTGTATCGTAAAAAATACCAATATTTTCGTGCATATTGTCTATTCAGAGTAAAACCATTTGTTTGTAAAATAAAAAACTGTGATATTATTATGATTAATGATTTAACTATAATATGATGTTCGAACATTAAAAACAAAAATGACATTATACAAAAAAATTAATAGTCTACAACTTTTAGTTAATTAATGAATAATTATTAATTGTTATTATATCAAATTGATTAGTTAGATTAAAGTGATAGTTATCTTTATTTATATTTTATAATATTATTAAAAAATAATAATATTGCTTGTTCTCAATTTATTGTCAAGATATGGGCATAATAAAAAAATTAAGACTTAAAACGCCTATACTGATAAAATGGTTATTTAGTATAAAGTCATTTTGGTTTTCAGTGTGCGATATGATTTAATAATTATGATAATGTATAATTCTGTGATATTATGAATTATGCATAGTACATCTGTTTGTATCTTGTTTATTAATGTGTATGTAATTTTGTATTATACAAACATGAGATACCTAACTAATGATCATTACTAAAACAATAATATTATTATTATGTTACCGGCAAAGTATATAATTCAGTAATACCGTCTACACCCTTTTTTAAATGTTTCTCAAATTTTTAATATAGTTTGTAGAACCTCTATAAGTCGAACCTCGATAAGTCGAAAACCTCCACTACTCGAAAAAATTTATGTTCCCTTCCCTTGGAGCCCTAAAACCTCTTTTACTTGAATTCTTAACCCTAAGTCGATATGATCAGCGAGTACAAGTAAGCGTACAAACGATTTTGGTACATACTTTACCTGTTTAACTCGAAAAATTAAATTATACTTCAAAATCTCGAACATAGCGATGTTTGATTTTGCAACTTTGTAAAAACTCGATTATTTGTAAGACTGTGCTCCACAGTTTTACCCGCGTAGAAAAGATTTGGGCCCCCTCCTGTCTGAATTACATGGAATTTCGGGATAAAGAGTATATCCGTTTTTAAGTTGAACTATAAGCTACCAAACCGCATCAAAATCGGTCCAGTGGATTTTACGTGATGCTCGAACAAAAACGTCCCCCTAACAAAACCCACTTGTATTTTTTTAAATATCTTCAATGTAGAAACACGGCTCTTTTACATTTTATAATAGTATAGATATATAGATTCAGTTACGTCTCCCTAACAAAACCCACTTGTTTTTTTTATAATATCTTCAATGTACAGCCAGTAATGTAATAGTGTAGAATAGATTACCTCTACCCATAATTCGTTGAAATATAAGTTCCTAAAAATTATACATATTTCACCTCTGTAACCTAAAATTAGTAAAAATGAATGTTAATCTCTACTAGACAAATCAAAACCCGCCTCAGTCAAAACTACCGAAAGTCGATACTTCTTTAATTAATCTAAAATAAAAATCTAATAAAGAATCTTTTAAACAATTGATACCAAGTAAGCAAGCACGTGTTTACATGAGGCATAAAACTCGAAAATTCCTTAAGTGATTCTCCTATATATTCCATCCATCCATCAGCCCTTTAATGTCCTGCTGTGCCACTGCTGGACATAGGTCTCCCCTAATTAAAAGGGGAGATTTGCCATAGTCACCGAGATTTGCCGTGCGTGTTGGTGACCGCACTAGAG
>DWFC01000705.1:0-10024 GCA_018247075.1 Hasora chromus | reverse complement strand
CACCTTCACTTGCGGTATGACTGCAAAAATATATTTTTATTACATACGGTGCCCTTGACTAATCCTATACTAATCCCATATATTTGAGCTCCAAAATAGTAAAATACATATTGTACAGGATAATAAACTTTGTTTCTTCTTTTTTTTGTGCTGCACTTAAAGTAACCGATGTAACCAACGCCAAAATTACCCAAGCATTTTCTTTCTATTCAAGTATTCCAAATGATAATGACTTCGCTCTAGAATACTTCACAGCTGGAATAAAACGCGAGGCAAGCTCGAACTCAGTTGACATTTCTTTTTCTATTTAGCAAAATGCTTTTAGAAGTATGCCAATGGCAAACTCGTTTGACTTACAATGCACTTGCACGTGATAGCGGCGGCTGACAGTGGGCGGCACGCCGTTGCTCGCGATGCAGTAGTACGCGCCCATGTCGGTACGCTGCACGTGAGAGAGCTCCAGACTCTCGCCTTTGTGGATCTCTACCACTGAAACAAGGAATTCCGCTTAAAACAAAAAAGAAAAAATAAAAACGAAGAGGCGGCCTACGAGCTATTGTTTGGACAGCTTAGAACATTGTAATCTAACGTACACATAATATAATACATCAGCTTTTTCTACAATTTTTGTCCTACCCCCCTTTCTTGGTAACCATTTTGTTGTAGTATCTGCTAAGACCGTTTTATTGATCTATTAATATTTTGCTCTCCCTCCCCTAAACGGTCACCTACTGCTACTATGGATAGGTTCCCTTATTAAAAAACATAATGAATAATACGTAGTTAATATAAAATTTATAAAAAAAAATATCTATTGGGCTTATGCACCGTAGCACGTTAACTTAATATTTTTACATAAGTTTACATAACCTTACATAGCCTTTTTAATTCTGAGAGTAATTACATTTCATAGCTGTTACGATCGTGAATTCGGCTTTCAAGTTTAAGAAGAACTCTAAATATAAATAGTCATTACGAGGTTAAGCGAATTAAGGCCGGTACGCAATAAACATGTTTGAACATTAAAACGCTAAAAAAAATTTGTTTAGTTTATGTGCGATAAATTACAAAGAGTCATGAAGGATATTTTAGATTTTAGAATGGATTACTTTGGTCTGTTCATGATGAAGTAATTACTTAATTACAGCTGAGAAATTAACGAATGTTTTGCTTCCAGTATTTGATTTAATATAAAAATATCTGAGTAAACTACCAAGTTACGACCTTATTCATGTAAGTAGCAAACCCATGAATGAACGCTGTAAAAGAAAGGTTGCGATAAAAAACAGACACCTTAATAGGTCGTTGATCCTTGATATTTGGAAAAGCGTATAGAATGAAATAAGTGGGGCATAACACGTTTTCCCACTTAAAGTTGTATTTTAGAGCAGATAGCGAGGCTAGTGGAACCCAGAATCTAGTAAAGGGAAACCTTGCATCCTTTTCAAATGTCAAAGCTGTAAATAATGACAAGCGGCCTTTTGGTTCCGTGACGGAGAATGCGCTTGTAACAGAATACGGTAGAGCAATTCTCACACCCCGGATTTCAGCGTCACACCTTGATTTTCTACTCATATATAATGTATACATGCGTTAAGCATTACAAGAATAGAAAATATCGTTACTTTATTATTTGGGTGGTAAATATTTTATTAAAATTGCGCCAATTCATGCAAACTAGAAAAAAGTAACATTTCCTTGTTATATTATGTAATGCGCAGGGGTAGATCTCATAAAGAGTTTAGTGGAAACCTTCACGTAACAAACCCTTACGCAAGGGAATATCTCTAAATTTTTACAGGCGATATTATGTTTGAGTCGTCTGGCACGCTTCTCCATTTTGATATCAAATTCACCGAATAAAAATAGGGTTACGTACAGCCGGGTACGAGTTTAAATATTCATTTTAACAGATTCGTGCAAAAACGTTACAGAAATAAAACTTTGTAGAATATTCAATTTGGTTTCATGCAACCTTACTTATGGGTTAATTGTCGATACAGGGGTTAGCACTTAACTCATGGAAGATACGTAAATAAACTTATCAACAGTTTACTTTGATGCTCGTTCGTCTTTTAATCACAAACTGTCAGATTTGGATTATACTATTACATTCCTAGACTAGGTTACGTCACGGCCATACATACATAGGTACATTTACAGGGTGCATTTTTCAAATAGGCGTGGTTTTTCAAATAGGAATATCGAAAAATGTTGAAAAGAATCTCAGGCCGATAAAAAAAATGCATTATTAGTTTTTTTTATATAAAATTATTTATCTAGCCAGGAGTTTATTTGAAAAATTCACCCGGTATATATTAAGGTTTTATTAGAAACCGGCATAGGACTATTATTTAAGTGCTTATTATATTTTCGAAATCTTTTTATTATTTTAAAATAAAAAAATCAGTTATTGAAAAAATGATTTTAAATCAAGAAATGCTTCCTTAAATTTTAATTCTAACTATTGCAACTCTGATAAATTGATTTCAGCCACGTTTAATACGGTGCTCGTATAAACTATTAAGTAGCTAATGTTTGCGCGGCGTTTGTAAGTTCACTCTTTGGCATTCGGACTCATTCGAGCGCGAAAAAATATTCCGACGTTGGTAGTAGAGACGGAATGAAGCGTCTACGTCGAGTGCGGCGTTTTCTCCTTCCACGGAAATATCGTCCATTCTGAAATCGCTTTTGAGTATAAAATCTTTTATTATGCGAACACGGTTCATTTAACGCGGCATTAAGTGAATTTGTCGAACAACGTATTTTAAAAAATGAACGGGTAAAAGAGCTATGAAATGATGAAAGGCAGTGAAATTACGAGTTTTCACGACGAGTGGTTTTGTATTGAAATTCATTTCAATTTTACAGGTACGTCGTCCGAAGAAAAGTGACAGTTCGAAGTCCATTGAAACTATAAAATATTCAATCTTGCATACTTTTCATTAAGAACCGTTTAAATTGCTTTGTTAAAATCGCTTTTCGATTTCTGAATGGGGACCGATTTGAATCATGAAATTTGTATTTTAATAGGTGTTGTTTGTTGAAATTTTTGATTACTTGTTAAAAAATTGATATTTTATTTTCTTTGTAAGCCTTTATACGGTTATAGCGGGAATTCACAAACATTATGCCTTGCTGGAATTCTGAGAATACTTAGTAAGTAATATTCAGCAACATTCATTACGTAATAGACTATTATTTATTGGATACAAATTATAAATCACGAAATAAGAACCAGAACTGTCTAAATAGATTTGTAATACCATAATTAAATACGTCAATTTTGTTCTTATTCAGCAATTGGGAAGCAGAAAGGCAATAACGCCGAATGAACGCCAGTTGCATTAAATGACAAGCTTAGGCAATTCGCCACACAGTACTAATAACAAAATGCTGTTGTCACTCAACATGTGACTTTTTTAAGATCGACGTAAAATTCCTACTATTTTAATGTTAGAACTGCGAAAGTAACTCTGTCCGCGTGTCTGTCCCTAGCAGAATAACTATAATAGTCTTTTTTTTATATTCAAGAATGAAAAAAAAAATGTTATGAATTCATTTCTGTTTTTAAATTTCAATCCTCTATTGCGACCCAGATTTCACTTAACTGCAATTTTATTTTTGAGGATAGCAAAGCAACGTATCTACTATTCAAAAATAGGAAAAACATCAATAAATTACAGACATTAAACACTAAAAGATGGAACAATAGACCAGAAATCGGCATTTTTAATAAAAAATCTTTAAGACCATTGCTGAAAATTTGGGATACGGTATCTCATAGTCAAATTAGTTAAAAATAGTGTTAGGTTACATCATTTAAACACTTCTTACAGGTTCTAGGTCGACTTACCCTGTATCCCTGTATATAAAATCCGCGCAGACGAAGTACTCGAAGTCTAGTTAATAAAATTACAAAAAAATAGATTTATTTTTGTTTTGTATATTTTAGTAAATTTGATCACATAATTTACGGGGTCCTCTTTTTACGAAAAATTAAAAAAATGCAGTTTATAAATAAACCATATAATATTTTGCGTATTTAGTATTACTACAGTATTATATTATTAGTGCGATGTCGTACAAGTTACTAGTCCCTATACTTCGTAGGAAAATTGTTCTTCGAAATAAGTGGAAATAAGCACTTATTGACGGTATTTTATTACCTGTATTCTAATTAGTAGTAGTAGTACCTGTTTGTAACCGATGGAAACCAGATAGTTATCATTTCGAGGCGCATTTTTTGTTTTATTTTGTAGAGTAGCAAACAATCATGTAATCCACCAAATAATAAGTGACTTCTACAATCCACGTTATTCTTATCGATATCTTCAACATGGCCCGCTTACGAATTCTTTTTCAATATTTTTTTTAGTACTTGTGAATGGCAATAGTAAGTCCCTTTTATAAATGTTTTCCTTGTAAATACTTATCAAAGCATTTTAATCTGACTGATTACGTGAAAAAGATATTTAAAGCTAGGTTGGATGTAAACTCTAATCCAAGTTTGGCCACATCTGTGTTGTTAGCGGGACTAAGCTGAAACAGGAGGTGTACTCGAGTCGTGAATATTTACTTCGTATTTACACCGCAACACAGCAGTGCAAGCGGTGTTGGTTTTTGTGGTACAAACAGTTTTGACTGTGGTCGCATCCAATTGTATTTGCGAACGTTATACCACCTGTATACTACTGGTCTTCGAGTTCCCACATGTTCTTTACTCCCTCGCCACACATACTTAATTACTGGTAAGAGATATGCGTTACGAAATTAATAATTATTTATTTTCGTAATACCCACTGGTTATAATCCGTCTTGTATCACCTGAAAAAATGAGTCACGTAGTAACTTCCAAGATCCTAATTATTATATTTGTTCATATCAAAATTTACAACAAAACATAACATGTTAACTAACTGACACTCTTTCATTGTAACGGTGTAAATTACGGCAACCGAAGCGTAGACGGGACGTTTAGTGGCCGCCCAACTAACGATGCCTTGACGTTTATTATACTTGAAAAGAAAATAAATTGGACGGGTAATTGTTTAAGTGAATTTTGCTTTGTAAACTCCGAGTGGTACTCGGCCGTTGAGAGTTTTGCCGAAAAATATCTCTAAGAAAATAATCGAACAAACCTAAATATTCTGTTTGGTGCCCGCGGAAATGTTTTGCTTTCCCTGAGGAGGCAGTAACGACATCAGCAAGTCTGTTAGATTTAGTTTTATCTTACATTTAAATGCTACGGAAACAACTGCAATACTCGGGATAACCATTTTTTTTAATCAATTAAACTCAATGCTTTTGTATCGCACGTATTATAATGTTTTTTTGAATTAATTTACATTAAACCGCCAATTCGTTTTTATATTTTCACTCAGTCTTTGTTGGAATTCATCTGTTACTGACATTTTAATCCGAAAAAAGAGGCCCTCTCCGCCGACTATAAACTCGTACGTGACCGAAATAAAAGAATATAACCTAATTCTCTGCTTTCTTCGAGTAAGTACGAAAATCATTTCTAACAAAATACGTGTTCATTCAATTTTAGGTTTTCGATGTCAACACATTGATTGCTCTTTGAGTGCGCCTCGAAAGCCTTATATTTAACGCTAGAAACTATTTCCACGTCTCAAACTGAGCTACTGTTTCAATTTACTTCTTTATGGGTCTTTTACATTCCCCAGAAGTCCGAACAAAAAGTAATTAAGGTCGCTTTCTGTTGCGACATTAAATGAACCGAAAGGTCTCAATGAAGAATTCTTTTGAAAAAGATTTCTCAATTGTAGTGATTTTAGCTCTATTTACTCCCGTACACAATTTATCGGACTTGTTTACTTTTGCTCTGATCTGGAGCACTGTAAATAAATAGCTGGAATCGTTAAAATAACGTTAATTCTGTCTACAATTACAACTATATGTAATTTTTGTTGTTATGTAAGGTTATGCAATATGACCTAATTTAGTAACACTAAATATTTTATTAATAGAAAAATAAAGATTCGTTGCGTTTATCTATGATTTATTGTCATCATCGTATGTCATTTTTTTTTAATTAATTTAGCACGCGAGCATATAATCCACGAGCCAATCGCAGATACAGTGCTCTTTAACAGGGCGTAGTTGCGTATGTCACACCTTTTGTACTCTGATACTTTAAAGCATTATATAAAAACATATGATTAACATTTCTTAGTACCAATTTACTATTTAAAGATAAATGTTGTCATAATTATTTATTGCGCAACTTTGAGTTTTAAGTTCTTTTTAATTATTCGATATTTATATTTATAATTAATATCGAAGTTACGATTAAAAATACATTGCAGATTTCGTATGAGACAACACATTCTACAGAGTATAACCACACGAAACTCCAAATCCCAGCATAAAACTAAATGAACCAGCTTGATTTTATCACACATACAAGTGAGTGATTTTAACGTACACAGCAGATAATATAGCCGTGGATACGTCCGTAATCCAATGATATTGGCCGGATGGAATCAAAATTCTCCTCACGTCTACCATCGTGTACGCTATAAGTTTCCACTGACGAAATTTCTCAATTAGAGATAAATTGTTGGCGGTCGGTTATAAGAAAAGGTAAGAAATGTTTGGATTGCATCACAGAACTGTATTTTGTTTGTTTAATGGAGCGTTGTTTAAGAAGAATTTATATTGTTTATTATTAAGTAGAAATCTTAATGCAAGGACTGTATGGTACGTTTGTTTTGGTTATTCCTCCATTAAAAATTAAAAATTCGTATTATATTAAAATAAATATTTTTAACATTATTAATTTAGTATTTGTGCTCTTGGAGAGAATGGAATAAACATGAAAAAAACTGTACTTGGTCAATACTGAAAAATAAAATGTCTAGCGTGTGACGTCAGGATTTAGTTTCGAACCGTTTATAGGTATATTCTTTTCAATTTTCACATAGCCTGAAAAACTTCCATCGCGGAATGGGCGAAATAATTTTAATTGGGAATTCCCACAATTACTCACTATCCACGATAGTAACTCCCAATTAAAATTGTTTCGAGCATCCGTTATCAATTTATGAAGTAAAAACTATACAAAACTATTAAAAATAACGTGAATACTATTCGGCCAATTTTATTTGTGCCTACCAACGTTTTAATATTGCACAAGAATTTCATCATCTCGATACCGTTCCCTATTAGAAACTCTAGTTATTAATATATTATACAAGTATACGAGTACTATGTATATCCTAACAATATCATGTATGACAATCACTAACTAAACTGTCAGAAACTGTTACATACATTGTCGTAGATTATATAGATACATATTTTACGCTTTGAATAATTTGCCAAGTAACGATTTAACGATTACACCAATGGATAGGCGTCGTTGTATATATTTGACACTGAATGGATTGTTTTGTTATTTGAAAATAGGTGTATATAAATACAATCTATCAATGTGCATATAATATGAACCTGTTAAGGATAATTGTATGTGACAGTAAACTTAAAAGATATTTTTTCCATAGAAACACTGCTTCGTAATTTGTATTTATTTTAAATAAGCTGTACCCCGCGGTTTACCCGCGTAGAAAACATACGGACCTCTCCTGTCTGAATTGCATGAAATTTCGGGATAAAAGGTGTAGCAGTTTTTAAGTTGAACCATATGCTACCAAATACTAAAAACCGCATCAAGATCGGTCCAGAAGATTTTACAAACAGACAAAAAATTAAAAAAAATAATTTTATGTTCAGACAAGTCCCCTTAACAATACCCATTTGTTTTTTTTTTAATATCTTCATAGTACAGATACGGCACGGATATCTCAGTCTATCCTTAAAATGTATGTGCCCACAAAAAAAATTTCGAGAAAAAAAATACTGAATGTTTTCCTAAGAAAAAATAATTTATTTATTACATTATATAAAAATAAACAAAATACGAGATGTTATTGTATTTTGTACCCCCAAAACGGCAAATTGAGGAGGTTTTGGTTTAGCAAAAACGATAAATGAAACATACTGTATATACGTGGATGAGTCCCTGACATATTACACCAACTTAACGTCCGTCGTGTAATCCGAGCGGGGCGGTCGATCACACGCTTTAAGGCTACCTTCTCTGCGGTCCTACTTTATAAGACGTATTTTGTATGCACGTTACCCCGGTTTACTCCGTGAATTACGAGTATTTACTACACTGTACTTTAACAATGTACAAAGTTAGATTGTTCCTTAGTACGGGTCGTAGAACTTTCATGTTCTACTAAATCGGTATCACTGTCACACCTTGCCGTGAAGCAGCTATGTTAGCACTGTTTCAGTGCAAAAGTGTGATAGCTAGGACGGATTCGAGGGGTTTCTTCTTATTCTTCCGGAGCAGTGCCGGTTATGTGACGAACTCAATTAAGATTTAATGAGCTTTAGTTGCCAAAATCATGTTTTGAAATGCGTAAACGTGTACTAGTTCTAGTTAAAATAATTATAAGATATATACATTTACGAAATACGTAATTTTACGAAAATATTATGAAAATATTAGGATTTTTTTTTAAGAATCAATAACGTAAGTAATCAAGAAACTTTAAACTGTATATTACTAGAAATATTATATCTAACATATTTCCTCCCGCTAACGCAGATGTATCTAAGAAGATGTACAAAATAAAAACTCGCTTTCGGTTTAACTGAAAAAAGATGTGTATAAAACTCAGATTGATGGCGCTTCCGACCCCATTACCCGATCCGTTTACAATTTATTCCTGCCTTAATTCTATCAAGTTGATATAAATGCTGTAAAGTTAGTTAATAATTCTTTACAGAACTTGTTAATAGAATTTGTTTCTATTACATTGGTTAAAAAGCGAACTATTTTTGAGTTTTGCAACATTTGCAAATTTATTATTATTAACAGATTTATTAACGAATTGACCGAGTATTATGAAAACTTTCGATAACTAGGATAAAATAGATAGTGATTGCCTGCAAGCCAGTGATTGCCCACTTGACTAAATCTGCTATTACTCTTTTTTCATTTAGTGATGCCAATTATTAATTATAAATCCTGTTATACATTTATTGATTACAGAGTAATCTAGTAAATTATAATTGAAATAGAATGAAATAAAACTACCATTTTGCTGAGAGCGGGCAATCACTGGCTGCGGGCAATCATTGTCTATCATTCCCTATTTATTTTTATGTGTTTACGGACTTCAAAAAAGGAAGAGGTTTTCAATTCCTCCGAATCCGAATCAATTTTGTGATTTTGTATTTTTATAAAAACACATTTTTAATATAAAAAAATTTTATATACAAAACTCAAAAAATATATCGTTATATTTATATAACCAATCTTTAATAAATAATTTTCTTTATGTTAAAAAAGCTGCCCATATATTGAAAAAATTGTTATTGTTATGGTGAAATAAAATCATGGGTTTATGAAATAGCCCCATCTGATCATATTTACATCATTCAAATTAAAAATAAACTTTACGTATATATGAATGCAATGAATTACCTACATGTTGATGAGAATACACGCAAAATAAATAATGTATGGAACACAAAATTCAGCGTTTCTAACAATGTATTTTACTTTAGAAAACCACAACATAATTATAGATTAAACATTTAGACATGATCTTACATAACATCCTTAAGGAATGAGATCGACATAAAACTGAACCCAAATTTTATTCAGAACCAATACCGTGTTAGTTAAGCGTGAGAAGAAACTTATAATTAAAAGATTAAAGCAAACAATTTAAAGTATAAGGTTAATTAAAAATTTAGTGTTATTTTAAAACTGTAGTTCATAACCTACATTAAAACATGTTGCACGGAACATCCAACTGAAACCTTCAACGCTAAGTAAATTATCGCTGGAAATCCGAGCGCGAGGCGATGTATGTGCTATCTTATCACGGCGGTCTCGCGGTTATGACATTATTAAACTCGACCGTACGTATCCACTGACGCTAAAAAATACGTGACCGCTTTGCTCAATGTTTCCCGC
>DWFC01000704.1:0-10035 GCA_018247075.1 Hasora chromus | reverse complement strand
GCATGGTCGTGTGCTATTTCACAATATGTAAAATATGTAGATAGGTGCCACCTAATTTTCATTTAAATTGTGTAGTTACGAGTACGAGCTACGAGTAATTTATACGAGCCTTGTTTTCTTCTAGTCATGATCAAAAACTTCAAATCTGCACATTAAAAAATGGACTTGAGTCTTGTATCAAAATTAGTAGGTATTGCTTTATATTTATTTGTAGGTTACTTATATCCAAAAGATTAAAAAAAAATGTTTCTATTTTGTTGAAACTAATCTTCAAAAAGGCTGAACCGATTTTATTGATACTTTCAGAAGCAAGTAATGAATTTGTAATAAATTTTATAACCTAATTTTAATCCGGGATATATAAGGAGTTATAAAAAAAGTAAACCTTCGATGATAAGGTCAGTTTCTTACTTATATCGCGACTAACAGCTATACAGAAAAAAAAGAAAGAAACGGGCGCTTTACCCAATTCGTTCATTCGATTTACCCACACTTTATGAGTTGCGTGCGGCGTTACAAACAATGTGTTTTCACCTTAATCGAGCGATTACACGCGCCAAAATAGCTTAGTTCAAACAATGCATAGACTAAACACAGCAAAGTCAATCTGCCTATCTGTTTAAGATATATTTACTGTTCAGGCATTGTGCCGTTTGGACCGGCGAATTTAGATGGCAATGAGACTGAATTTATGATTTCGGAGGATATTAAATTAGAATATAGGTATTTGTTACTCAGGGTTCGGTTTGACGTCTATTCTTTATGGTTTTCAGTAAACATATCTTCGGAGTTTTTGCGGTAAATTAATGTCGATTTAAAAAATTACACCCAGTTTTTATGCGTCAGTAAATTATAGAACATACTGAGCTGTCGTCGGTTCTGAGAGGTTATTTGCAAAATGATGATGGTATACGTTTAATCATTACGAATTTCGAATACAGATCACCTCGAATGAAGTATTCATTTTTATTTTTAAATTGTACTTGATCTGTGTTTGTGGCAGGTTTTAATCCTGAAAATGCGGTTCGCTTTATCGTAATTAAAAATAATTACAAACAAGTACTCGACTACTCTGGTAATTCTGTGAAAAAAATACCGGATACTAGATAGAAGCCTTCTGTATATTCAAAAGTATACTTGACTCTTATTTGTACAATAAGTTCTATAATAAACGACGAAGTTCTTGCCTCAGTTAGCTTAGAAGCATCATTGCCTTAAGTTAAACTACGTGAGTATTGAAATTTATCAAATATTTTAAGCGTTTATTAAAAAAGAGGCGGTGAAAATTCGAAAGGTTGTGTCAAAGATCAGAAAAAAAATTACCGTATGTTGACCTTAGGGCGTTAAATTCAAGTAAATATACGAGTAACCACACGATTTCTTTATTTTTTGATTTTTCTGATTAAGTTCAGTTAAATTTGGCTTTATTTTACGTACACAATTAGTCGAACTTAGATTTCAAATAACACAAGACTTATTAAATAATTACTCTAATACGCCAATTAAAATACCTCTCAGGAAGCAATAAAAATAATTATAAAATTGGAAAGCGATTATCACATTTGTCCATAATCCGGGATTGTCGATAAGTGTAATGTGGCAACTCTGACGCAGGTAGCGCGTTGACGCAAGTCTTCGAAATTGATAACGCACCGATAATTATGCTTGTATGCGAAATTCGCTTTAATTAATTATATTATTTACTAAGAATTAAAAATGGGAAACAATGTTAATCCTTTTCAATTTAATTCACGAATGCGACAAAAAATTTCTTGTGTAACTTTCAGTCTGAAGATGCTCTTGTAAAATTAAAAATGTCAGTGAGAATATGATGTTCTGAGAATATGATGTTAAGATATATTTTTATGTTTTGTATGTTGATGCAGTCCACGTGTACGTGGCCATTGCAGTCCATAACATCTATATATATACCTATATAACCGATTAAAGATGGTGCTATTGAGAACGAAAACATCTAAAGGCTTTTCCTACATTTGGCCAGCACTGAAAAGTATTACACCCCTGCGAGGTAATTAACACAGACTTCGGTAGCAGTTAAAAGCTCCAGTCGCCACTTATCAAGTGTAATGCATGGACTATGGGACATGCATAGCAAATCGAAACATTCATAATAAAATCTTATTCACACTTTGTTTCTTTCTTAACGATGCGTGTGTATAAGCAGTGGCCTGACTTATCTATACTATTATAAAATTGTAAAAGAGCCGTGTTTGTACATTGAAGATATTTAAAAAAAAACATTGAATTGAAATTTTTGTATGTTTGTCTTTTTGTTCGAGCATCACGGAAAATATACTGGACAGATTTTGATGCGGTTTTCGCTATTTGGTAGCTTATGGTTCAACTTAAAAACTGGTATACTTTTTATCCCGAAATTACATGTAATTCAGAGAGCCTCCTGTCTGTTTTCCTGAGGCTCACATGTTTTCTACGCGGGTAAAACTGCGGGGCAAAGTCTAGTCTAGTTATAACATTAGTAGTTTATTTTTATGGAATAACAATTTCCTAGCCGAGCCAACTCTCATATTTGTTGGAACTTGATAAATGAACAAAGAATGAACATGGCTATTTTTGGAAAAAGGTGTAGTTACTGAGCTATTTCGGTAGTACAAAGTAAATTAGGACACCAGGATAGGTCGGAAAAAAGCAGCATAATTGTGTTAAATAATAGAAGTGTGGCTTATTGCTTTAGAATAGAGTACATTTTCGAGTATTAGGCCAAATCCGGTAAGTGACAGGAAAATAAATTAGTGTTTCGATAGTTTAATGTAAGCGTATTCAGAGTTTACGCGTAGGAAGTAGTTTCGCGTGGCGCGTTTGAATTTTCGGATGGTTGCTTATAAACGTGGCGAGGCAATGAAAACACGTCGATTGCGGCCCAAGGCCCGGGTACTGTTGATTGTGTTTAGCTCTAAACAGTGGGTGCAGTCAGCAGTGGTGTAGCTTCCATAGAGGGGCCTTGTATAAAATTGTTTTAGGGGCCCCTTAGGTGCACAGCACTAATAGCTCATTTCGAAGGTTTGACTGAGATAGTGAGAAAAAATGTACATATTTGCTTCCACATGTTGGGGCCCCTGTAGGACGGCGGCCCCGTATATTAATACGGCTGTGGTCGCTACGCCACTGGTAGTCACCACCACGGAGTTGAAGAAACAAACAGGTTACCAGCTATTCAGGAATGTAGTTTCAAAACCAAGAATGGGGAATAAGTATTCAGAATGAAGAAGATAACTTTCTTCAAGAGTCAAGGATTAAAGAAAAGGTCATTAAAGTGCGTTTGTACAGAGAAGAATACGCCAAAATAAGAAAAAAATCATATACTTAAAAATACAAAACATTTATAGTGATTAAATATTATCACTAGCGGTTAAGCCACAGGTATGATTCGGAAGGCTCTATTGGTTTCCATTGCTATATATTCAATCCACCAATCTACTAAATGAGATCATCATCGGTAAATCCCCTTAACCCTTAACCCCAGTTTAATGAAATATAATTAAATCGATACTGCTATATATTTAATATAAAGTATCAACATATTTTTTATGAATTACATACCTCGTAACAGACGGTAGGTAGAATACGAGCTGAGAATATTTCACAAATTTCGTCAACGCGCAATAGAGCAGAGCAAACATCTACTGAGTACAATAAACCTAAAACATTCATAGGTAAAATATTTCTACGAAATATAAATTATTGTATTTGTACCAAAGCGCTCTGGGCTGCCCGGAGACGATGACGTCATCGAAGGCGCGCGCACCCCCGAATCGATCCACGGCGCCCCTTCCAGCCGCTGCAGCACTACATCACATCACCTACAATTCTCCCCGCACTCTTAAAGCCGCTAAAAGCGCTTCACATTTTAAACCAAAATTAGGCTACTACAAAAGGTCACAAGCGACGTATATCTTATAATTCAATTCCGACGCTATTCTTACTAAGCTTGAGTTCACATTGGTAATGGAAGCGGAACGTGTCTTACGGCTCCTACGCTGCTTTTCGTTTCGTAACGCCAGCGTTACGCTGTCTCGCGAAAAAAGATTTCGTTCTCGAACAAGATATGAAAATGTAATTATCTTTAACTGGTATAATTAATGAACTTGTGAAGAATTGGAGGGGCAATTAAATATGGCCAGCGTTGGTTGAGTTTAGCATACTTGTAATAGTATTTCAAAGTTGTTTTTGTGGGAAAAGTTTACGGTTCATTCAGCAATTAGGAAAGGCAATTTGTTCTGTCAACAATTAATTATTTTTACAGAACTAGCGTGAAAAATAATAACATTAAGCTAATATGCTCAATCAGGTTTGATTTTCATCATAACTGATTTTACTTACCCTATATGGAAAATAATCCCATTTCAAAGTTATTTTTCAATATTATTGCTAAAATCTGCCTCAACTGATCCATTAATATTTCTAGTAACAAAAAAAACTTCAATTGTATTTTTTACTGCACTTACTATTGCTTTGTCTATGGTTGTACGAGTATTAACATAATCGTATGCTGGTTAATATTTAAAAAAACATAAATAGGAGAGGGAATGCATGGCTAATAAGGCAATGCATAGCTAATGAGGAGCAGGTAGTCAAAAAGATTATCAGCGTTAATTTTTCCGCCATAATCCCTCCCTCTAAATAATAATTTCCCGCGCTCCGTAAATCCAATATGGCTACCGAGTATGTTTTTTCTCTTTATTAGTGTCAGGGCAGGAGTTTGGAAGTGACACCCACCATTATGTTTTAATAAAAATAATGCAAATGTTTGTTGATTCGATTTTTCACAATAAGTAATAGATTGCTGGTTATTTTGAAAACATTTATAATATAAACACAAATAATAGATAAGTTTGTGTGGTATAAATTTTATATGCTATTTTTAGTTCTAAACAACTTATCGCGAAATTTTATACTATTTGAATTGTTTCCAGGATTACTTTTTTTTTTCTAAAGTCACTGAGAACAGCGTGTACAGTAGGGTACCAATACCTCAATAATCTGGCCGGGCAATAAGATTCGCGGGGGGCGGGGTCAGCGTGTTTCTCCGTCGACTTAGAGACCGGGCTTTTGAAATGAAGTGCGAAAATTATAAACAGAAAAGCATTACATACTTTTTCAAGACCTTAGACCTTATGTTAAGTTATTTTTTTCTTTAGTTTAAAAGTGATTAAAGAAACTAATGGTAAACATGTGTTATCACCATTAAATACACCAACCATTTCATACTACAATCCGGCGCCTCGATAATCCGCAAGGGGTCTTGTTTTTGCGTCTCCGGATTAACGAGGTCCTACTGAACTTCTAAAATACTTTCAATTTTATTTCTGCAACTGTACTATTTTATCAAATATTTTTGTGTACTTTCCTAATTTAAACGGTTGTTATGTTAAACCCTGTAGAATCCCATTGACCTAGAAACCTTTGATCGTGGGTTGGGGCGCGAGTACGGAATATTTAGCCTCTTTCGTACGGTTCATCCCTTATATATAATCTAAGCTCAAAAATATTTTTCTGTCTATATTAATTATTTGACCATCTTTATATTTCTGCTGTTATAAAATTGAAAAATTCTGTACCTTGAAAATATTCATAGAAAAAGTTTCAATAAAGGAATGTATTTATCTTAACCGATCTTTTTTTGCCATTGATATTGGTGCGGTTTTCATTGTTTGAAAGTTTATGGATCAACTTTAGATTTGGTTACAAAGTTTGACCTAATATAGTCAGGAAGGGAAGCAAATATAAATATAAATGATATACCATTGAGGTATTCATAATAATTATAGCAGAGTGTTCATAATTAATATTTATGGATGGTATTTCTTATTATTGCTTACTAATTTTTATTGGTGTTTAAACCGTACGTACCGTATCCCAAACTTAACTGTTTTCAAGTTATTGGACTTAACATTTTTTTGTAATTACCTATTTTTTATGTTGTATAACTGTAATTTATTTATTTTTTTGCTATTTTTGTGTAGTAGATAAGTTGCTTTATTATTCTCAACACTATAATTGTGTGTAACTGAATCAACTAGATCGCAGTAGATGATTGAAAATTAAAATCGGAATTCATAAAAAAAAATATTTTTTGAAAATAAAAAAAAAGTACATAACAGTTATTCTGCACGTTTGCTTAAAAATATCCACATCTAAGTCGACTTACCCACTAACCCTATATATATTGTTTTTAAATACGTATTTTCAAAACAGATTAAAGGTAATACGAAAATCCAACCTTATATAATACCTCCGGCTCAATTTCCGAACGCTTTCAAGAAACGAACCTATGGCCTAAGTGTGTATGTAATTCGAGCCCGTATAAATAACACGACATGGATACCAATCCGCATCACGTAACACGCGTAATAACTTCCTCGACAAAGGACCAGTCACGTGTTCCTGTGCGCCTAGTACCATCAGCGTGGTGCAAGGCTTAAACTATGGGCGATTTATAAGTACATCTTCTTACATTTTGGTGAAAATTTGTATTAGGTATTCCGTACCGGTTAAAATTGTGATGCTAACAGTTTTCTCGTAATACTAAAGAGATTCGAGAGTGATATCTGTAGTGTACTTAGGCCTTACGACCTTACTTTGACTTACACTTCGACTTAAGTCCGCGATGAAATTTATAGTCACAATCTTATTATACATTCAGCCTACACTTAGCCAAGTCAGAGCTATGCAAAGGCAGAGTTAAGTCTAAGTACGCTCTGTAGATTTCCACATTGAAAGTCGGAGGTTCCCACGGAATGAATTACTTGCAGCATCATTTTTATAAGAACTTTTACGTTATTATATTTTCGGTGTTTTTCATGTATTTTATTTCTCGCTCCATTAAGCTTATGTGTTATTGTTGCGGCCCATAATTACTGACACAACCGTCAAAATCCAATTGTTGTTCTTTGAAGTTTGATAAGCTTCGAACTTTCAAACGACGCAGACGTGCCACGACCAGGTCTTGTTGTTCTTCAAAACCGTGGCTTTACGCTTATTTTGTGGGAAGTTTAGCTAACGTTAAGATCGCAGTATAAGCCGTTGATAAGCCCTTATAGTTTCTGCTCGACTGTCACTCATATGGTTTGGTATATTATTACATTAAATTTATATTGTGTTTTAAAAATGTGCATACTATACTTCGAATTGCTGAATTAACTAAATAAGACCAAACGAACTAACTTATACAAAGCCCTTAAAACAGCATATAAATTACACCAAACTACTTCTAATAAAACTGCTGTAAACTCGACTTACCACTACACTCGTCTACTCATCAATTCATAAATAGCGGTTTGCTCACTCGCTTGCGGTCTGACTTATCTAAATAGCGGTTCGCCCCGCTCGCCGCTTATCCCTTAATCAATGACGTTATTGTTTGACGTACTATTGATTTATAGCCCCAACCTCGCCTTTATTTCAGTTCTCTGAAAGTCATCATTCGCTTTTTACGATCGGCTCGATTTGTGTGTATCGTATGCACGCGCAGTTTAATTTCGACTGCGAATATCTGCGGAAGTACCTACTTGTTGGATATAAAACATAGTTAATATGTTAGCAGTGAGCCATACCTATATATTTTACGTCGTGTATCTTTATACATAAAAGTATAGAGAGTAAGAGGAGAGTATGAGAGTTGTGTAAAGATATGTGAACGGTGTCTCATATAAACTCTTTATTGAAGTTGTGTTATACAGAACACAATACGATTATAAGAAATGAAAATATAGTCTTATATGAAAGAAGTTTTCTGAGAACGTTATTCCTTATGTGAAGGTGTAAAGTCGCTTGTTCGTTTTTACTTGACTTTGAGATATATAACATTTAATACAATATCAGCACAAAAACATACAGAGCCAAAAGTACTGGTACATTTTACAATTCTTTCATAGGCCGCCATTTGAAATGCCTGTATTACCTAAGTGTTTCTTCTTTATTTGTGCCTTTTTGTAAAATGTGTAAATGTGGTAAAAAAAACCACAAAAACGCAGTTCCTGAGAATATTTTAGACCCAAATTGAGCCCAAGCCTATCACGGCATTACGTCACGAATGACGTGCCAAATCTTTTTAATCGCTAACAGTGTGGAGGGTCACTTGACAAAAAAGCTGAGCACTTTGTCGCTTGAAACCCCTTTCCACGAAATGGGCACTAAAATATCGTTGAGTAGCTATCACTCGTGTCCTTGACGCTTTAAAGTGTTTTGTGGTATTGAAGTAGTAATGGATAATCAGCATGTAGCAGTCCACCTCAATTTCGACTACATGGAGTGGCGTTGCTATCCTAGCGCCAGGCGGTGCACAGAGGCTCAGGAGCTCAGTCTGGGGCTCTCTAACCTAAGTTACGCCCAATGAGGTGATATTGGTAGTCTGGCATCCTAAACTTAATAATGTACAACTTTAATAAGATAATTTTGTTAAGACATAAGAAACTTAAGATTAAGTAAAAAATATATGTATATCTGATATTTTATAGTGTAAAAATGCAATAAATAGTATGTAATTTACAGTAAATAAAAGTAATGTAAGTGTAATTTAAAGTCAGAAAACTTGTGAAACGAATATCCGAGTATTGTGAAATCAGAAAATTGCTAATTAAACAATAATAATAATAAATAATAATAATTCTAATATAAATCAAAAAATGTATAATAAAAAGCACGGACATCATGTCTGTGGAGTAAAATCTATAAAAAAAAAACTTAAGTTTTTAGGGCCAAAGGCTTTCGTGAAGGCCCGATTGTTTCTCTATGCACCGGGGTCTTGTCCAATTAGCTACGCCTCTGACTGATTCCCTGGTATTGAAGAGCACATAACGCATATTGTACTTATCAAAGTTATTGAAACAGTTTTGATTATGATATAAAACGTTGTCGTTGTAAAATATATATTGAAAACAAGACCTTACACTCATTTATTATGAATCAATAATTTACTCAAACGCTACTTATTTATCTATGGAACTACTATGGGAAAACGTGGGCCTTAAATCTCCTAGTTCATCGTTTACATATTAAACCCGTCCCTCAAAGGTCACACACCTTCCCTTTCCCGAAGAATCGGGAAAACCTGCATCTGCAAGGAAAGCCGCAGGCTATAATTAACCAAGATTACATTAGCGGGAAATTACTGGCAAATCGACGTTGCGATTGATGGTTCCGACCTACATCGCGTAGGGCTGCCATTTCAGCGTTCTGGATTCGAGCACAAGTGGATTGTTGATTAATTGTATAGCATTAATTGAGGAACTGTAACTGTAAAGTAATCACGTTGAGTTTATTTGTCAATGAGAATATAAATTGGTAATTTCCTCTGTTTCAAAACAAAATTATTGTGTTACTCGATTGTGATTGAAGTAAATATTACTGCATTTATTTATTATATTTATAATGCGCGCTTGTAATTATTGTTGAAAATCAACCTTAAAGAAAACTGAAAAAAAATACTTTTGGTTGAATATAAGTATTATGTTTTTTAAGCGTAGGTACTTTTTAAAATTTGATCGTATTTGTTCGTTCGTACGTTATAATTATATTATTAAAAAAAACTACGCGTGTTCATATGCTTTGTGACACCCCTAGAAATGTAGTTACGATAGTCTTATTCTAACGTTTTACTGACAGAGATGTATTGTGCCGAACTATTCAATGTTGTAACATGTAACCAAAATGGCTGGATACTGAATTTTCTTATTTTCATTAACTAATTACTTACCTGTGGTGGTTAAGACAAAGAAAAGCCTTTGTAAAGGCTCTATTGTTCTATTAAAACAACTGCTTCTTTTGTGAATAATACTGTTTTATAAAAACGGCTGATGTGTTTTTGTCTTTTTTTACTAAACTCAAAGATAGTTTGTTTATGACTTTACGTTTACGAATTTATGCAAAAAGCATAAAAAAGTGTACATTAATAAGTATAATAATTTATTATGGTCTATTTTTTTTTTTTTTTATATTAATAAACTTTGACTCCACAGACATGATGTCCGTGCCTTTTGTTATACATGTTTTTTTTTT